>JXCR01136982.1:48898-89180 GCA_002079205.1 Phalaenopsis hybrid cultivar
TATATATATATATATATATTAACATTTTTAAATAGAGTAGGCCAATAAAATCCAGATTGCAAAATTTTATAAACAATTCTATCTTTCCCAAAATGTCTTCCAAATTCAGAATCATGACATTTTTGAACAATATCCTTAATTTATTTATAAGGCACACATTGTCTCGTCATTAAATCTTTACATTGCTTATATAAATAAGGATCATCCCAAAAATAAGATTTTGCATCATTAATGAATTTCTTTTCCTACTATTTTGTTAATTTATATGGTAAAATACCACTAACAATATAATTTACAATATAAGCATACCAAGGTATTTTCCATCCTTTTATAGTATAAAATCGTTCATTAGAAAAAGTTTCATAAATCTCTTTTTCCATGTCTAATATTTCTTCTTATTCTAGCCTCGATAGATGATCAAAAATTTGATTATCAATCCCTTTCTTATCAACCACAACAAAATCAAATTCTTGCATAACAAGTATCTATCTAATTAATCGTTTAACATCCTTCTTTTGCATTTAATAATTAATAGTCGAACGATCAGTATGCACAACACATTTAGCTCCAATTAGATATGATCTAATCTTATCAGAAGCGTACATAATAGCTAATAACTCTCTTTCAGTGGTGGTGTAATTAATTTGAGCATCATTAAGAGTCTTACTAACATAGTATATGACTTTAAAATCTTATCATATATCTGCCCTAAAACAGTTCCAACTTCATAATCACTAGCATCACACATTATTTCAAATGGTTTCTCCCAATTAGGTGAAACAATTATAGGAGCAGTGATCAATTTTTTCTGTAAAGTTTCAAAGGCCTTAAGGCAATCTGGATTAAAGTGAAATTTTTTATCTTTTTCCAAAAGTTGGCGTAATGGTTTAGTGATTTTTGAAAACCTTTAGTATATCTCCTGTAAAATCTAGCATGACCTAAACAGCTCCTAACTCCTCTTACTGTAGTTGGTAGAGGTAAGTTTGATATAACATGTATTTTTGCAGGATCAACTTTCATGAAATGTTTTGAAATTTTATGTCCAAGCACAATTCCTCCTGTAACTATAAATTGACATTTTTCTCAGTTTAATACGAGATTAGTCTTTTCAAAACATTTCAAAACTTTCTCTAAATTATTTAGACATATTTCAAAAGAAGTTTCATATACAAAAAAATCATCCATAAAGACTTCAATCCCTTTTTCAATCAAATCACTGAAAATTGACAACATACATCTCTGAAATAATGCAGGTGCATTACATAATCCAAAAGGCATTCACTAAAAGACAAAAGTTCTATAAGGACTATTAAATGTTGTTTTATCTTGATCCTCTCGAGCAATAAGTATTTGATGATAACCAATATATTCATCTAGAAAACAAAAATATTTATTCCCAACTAACCTATCCAACATTTGGTCCAAAAAGGGTAAAGAAAAATGATCCTTCCTGATGACACAATTTAATTTTCTATAATCTATGCATATTCTCCAACTAGTGACTTTTCTTGTTGATATCATTTAATTATGCTCATTTTTCACTATAGTCACACCTCCTTTTTTTAGAAAATAGTGAATTGGATAGGATATATTATTCCAGCATCTAACCATTTTAAAATTTCTTTCTTTACTACTTTTTTCATAATAGGATTTAATCTCTTTTCAGGATCAGCTATTGTTTCATGTTGATCTTTTTATAAGATTCTATGCATACAAATTTAAGAACTGATTCGTTTAATATCAGCTAATGTCCATCTAAAGGCTTTCTTATGTCTTTTCAAAATTTCCAACATTTGTTGTTCTCGCATATCAATTAATTCTGAGGATACTATAACTGGTGATGTAGAAAAATCTCCTAAAAATGCATACTTCAATTGTATAGGAAGTGTTTTTAGTTCTAGTTTAAGAGGTTTCTCAATAGATGAAATCAAATTATTGTTACTTTCTGTAGGATCTAACATTTCAAATATTTCCTAAACATAATCCATATCCTCTTTACTCACTTCCATAGATTCATGTTGAATTTTATCCTCATCTCATTATTCCATATATTCCTTTTAAAATTCTCTTTTAAAAGTTTTTTTGAAATATTCATGGCTTAAATATTTATTAATATCCATTTTGAAGCATTCAATCTCTTTCTCTTTTGCAGGGCATCTCATTGATTTTGCAATATTAAATCTAACATCTTGATCACTAACTCCTATAGTTAGTTCTCCCTTCTTCACATCTATCAAAAATCTTCCAGTGGCTAGGAATGGTCTTTCTAAAATGATAAAAATTTCTTTATCTTCCTTCATATCTAACACAAGAAAAATAAATTTATTGAATTCATCTTTTATAACTCCTTTAGGATAGGTAATCAATCGATCAGCTAACTGAAGAGTTACAGTTGTATGTGAAATATCTTCTAAGCCCAACCTTTTGAAAACTGATAACGACATGAGGTTAATACTGGCTCCTAAATCACATAATGCTTTTCTAGCACAAGAAATTATAAAACTTCCAGGATCTTTAAGTTTTTCAGGAAGCTTTTTTAGAATTATAGCGCTAAACCCTTCATTGGGTGCAATAGTCTCACTATCTACAAACTTTCTTTTCTTATGAAATATTTCCTTCATAAACTTCTCATAAGCATTTTTTTCCAAAGCTTCTACAAATGGACGGTTTATCATTAATTTCCTTAAAATTTTTACAAAATTCTAAAATTGATTAGCTTTATGTTTTTGCTTCAATCTTTGAGAAAATGGAGGCGGTGGTCTTTCTAGAGTGATTTTCTTTGCTTTAATAGGATTTTCTGACTCAAAATAAAAATCTTCACTAGATTTTCATTTTCCACCTCATCTTTTTCAACTTCAACTTCTTGTCAAACTCTATTTTCTAATTATCTTCTACTTCTTAGTTGAAGAGCTTTAATTTGATCTTTTTCTAATCTTTAGGATTTACTTCACATTATTAGACAATGTTCCTGGAGGTTTATTGCTAAGTCCCGCAGCAATACCTCCTAATAGATTTTTCATGTTTCTGATAGCAGCTCCTTCACTTTGTAATTGACTACCCATCCGCAATATCAATTCATCCATTGATAACTTTTTCTCCTTACTTTGCAAATTATTAAAACCTGGGGGGGTAATAAGGTTTATAAGCTTGATTCCATTAATATTTGGTGTTTCTCAATGATTTCGCAGTTTTGTTTCCCCATTGCACATTTGTAGCATTAGATTTATTATTACTCCAACTAAAGTTTGGATAACTCTTCCAACCAAGTTTATAATAATTGGTATAAGGGTTATTAGAACGATTGCTAATTGCATTTAAAGTTTCATAAGAAGATTGAGATTCTATCATTTGTCCCAATGTGTTTCCTCAAGCACAGGTGTTGTCTGAGAATAATTCATTCCATATTGGTCTATCATCTTTGATATGGTAGTTACTTGGGCAGTTAAGATAGATATAGCATCAGAATCATGAATACATGCTACTCTTTTTAGATTTACCCTTTCAAATTACCAGTGAAAATTATTAGTAGACATATCTTCAATTAATGAATATGCTTCATCAAATGATTTTGACATTAATGATCCACCAACTGCAGCATCAATTATCGATCTAAGAGATCCAACCAACCCATTATAAAAAGTTTGAATTATTAACCAATCTGGCAATGCATGGTGTGGGCACTTTCTAAGGAGATCTTTAAATCTTTCCCATGCCTCATAAATTTATTCCCCTTCAAACTGACAAAAAGGTGTGATATCATTTCTAAGCTTAGCAGTTTTTGAAGGTGGGAAATATTTAGATAAGAATTTTTGTGATAAATCTCTCCATGTTCTGATAGTTCCAGGTGCTAATGAGTTTAACCACATCTTAGCTTTATCCCATAGTGAAAAAGGAAAATGTCTAAGTCTGATGACATCATTTGACACTCTATCATATTTAAATGTAGCACGTAATTCTAAAAAACTAGAAATCTGTAAATTAGGATCTATAGTACGTGCTCTTCCAAACTGATTATTTCGTACCTTTTGGATAATTGTATGTTTAAGTTCAAATGAAGTAGCAGCTACAGTAGGATTCTGTATACTAAAATGTATTTCATCTCTTGTAGGATTTGCATAATCTCTTAAAGGTCTCGGATAATGTTCATTTGCATTTCCAACATTATTTAAATTGCAAGCAATTTTGATAAATTGATCTTTCCTTTTTCGTTGTTTTCAAACTTTTCTAAGAGTTCTTTCTAACTCAGAATCGTAATTTACTAAATTTTCACATCATACACATAATCTAAATAAAGCAAGTAATTAAAAATAAGCAAACACGCGTAAATAAAAAAAATGTTTAAATTAAACTACAAACACTCTCTTTTTTCTTTTTTTGGTTTTTCAAAATAAAATAAAATATTAATATTTTTCGTTACTTCCCGGGCAACGACGCCAAAAACTTGATGTGAGATTTTGTATATGCAAGTATTTATGAAGATGTCACTATAAAACAACGCCAAAAACTAGATGCAAATAGATTTATAATAAATATTCAATATAATCTCAACAAAAATACTTTTCATGAAAATAATTATCTTTCAAAACTCTTTTCAAGACTGCAAAATCTATTTTAATATCAATGCAAGTATGTGTATCGTTCAAGTAATAAACGACTAATGGATTCCTAGATATCGATCCCACAGGGAAGTTCGAAAATCCCTAAAGTAAACTATTGAAAATTATTATGTAAAAAAAAAATAAAGGTAAAGTGCAAAGTACGAGAATTAACTACTCAGGTAAATGCTATTTAAAATGTAGATGTAAGACTACTGAAACTAAACTAAACTAAATGCTAAACTTTCAAAAGTAAAATTGCAAAAATTAAGCAAATTTTTTGTTGCGACAGAAAGTTCAAACTTAAGAAAGCATCCTTACCCTTTACAATGAGTATATGGATTGTGAAGAAATTAAAATCATTTGAAAATATCTTTATAAATAGTTTTGTGCCAAATAGGAGCAATCTTGTTCCTTACCTTCTTTCGAGTACTATAATGAACATTGACTAATACAAAGTTTGGTCCCTATTTTTGTTGTTCGGCTGGGAGGATACCAACTGCCACTATAGAGCTCCCACTACTCCATCCCCTGGGGGCTAATAATCTCAAATTAGTTTCCAATCAATTGAACTAAATTGGGGGGTTTAATATGTCACCTTAAAATATCCAATTCTTCATGCAACAAAGTATATATCCCTATTTAGTTGCACCCAATTCCATTGATGACATACTCTCCCATGAAATAAAATTTGATTCTCCCTATGTTATAGTTTTCATATCTCATTTAAGAACATATGTCTCTCAATAAGTTTTAACATTTCAATTGGCCAGATCGAAAAGTAAATGAAGATTGAAGTTCAAATCATCACAAAGTATTATCATTTAAAATCATGGATAACAAAATCTATTCTTCACAAAATCATATCTGCATAGAAAGAAGGATAAAGAAGACTACTTAGAATTCTTGAGAAGGATACGACAAAACATTGATTTCATATACAAAAGCAAGTTTACATAACAAAAAAAATAAAATACAACTTATCTCACAATCTTTCCCAAGCAAATCCCTAGAAGTTCTCTCCAAGCTATTCTCTCTTTACAATCGCTCCCAATTCTGTCTTAGAAATGTAATGAAGAAGAAATCTCTCACCTTCCCTCTCCTCTTACAACCCTAGAAGAAAATCTCCTCTTCTCTCTCTCTCCCACACGTCACACACTTCAACTTATCAAGTCTTCTCCTTTTATTTCGGGTTGTTACTTTTGGAAAAGAATTCAAAATTCCCTTCAAAATTCAACTCTTTTGAATTCAAAAGATGTGTCATTTGATCCAAGAGTCATGCCACTTTATAAAAGAACCTTCCAATGTGTTTAGATGCATTAAATTACTCCAAGAGGTGTATAAAATAAGTGTCCTTCTGAAATTTATAGATAAATTCATCTCGAGCCGCCTTAATTTAAAAAATTCATCCCTAGTGCATCATGTGCCAGCTCTCTGGATTTTGTCGCATCATGCGCCAATCTGGCGCAAGATGCGCTAGAATCCAAAATTGGCTCTTTTTGCTCCAAATTTCATTATTTTTGTCATTTTTCTCCAAATGCTTAAAAATGATATACCTTCAACAAGAAAACAAAAATACCCTACTTTAAAGTGCAATATCACAAAAATAAGCATAAAATAGGTACTTAAAAATGTATATTATTTTGGTGTATTAGGTATCTTGGATCGGCAGACCATTGCCTTCAAGAAGGCTGAAGGAGCATGCCTTCAATATAGAAAATGAGTATGATACACCGACTGTCTCCGCCACAACTGCTTTGGAGTTCGGCACATTTTGACCTCACTTTTGGTTGAGGTTTAGTTTTTCCACTTTTTTAGCCTAAGGTCTAGCCATAGGACATTCCTATTGACTATTCTTAGAAAACTAGACAAAAAAACCTTCACCATTAGAAACTCTACGCTCTTCTGTACTCAACTTGAAGTTCCACTTATTGGTCCTAACCTCCAGCACTTAATAGGTGGGGTCATTATAGGAGGACTCAAGAAGAGCCACCCATTAGGACTGTTGTACCTTAATGTTGACCACGGGTGTTGGTCTAGGGTTTCAGGTACGTACTTGCACTCACAATCACTCACAATCTTAAATTTAAATTTCTAGGCTCTCGTCCCTTGATACTTTTGGGAGACTCCTGTAGGTGGTCCCCTAAACCCATTGCCCTAGGCTAGGGTTTGGCTAATAACACTACATAGAAAACCCAAAATGGGCTTTCCATTAGTCCATGGCTTATTGATGGTGGTTGGTACCTCAACTCTACCAAGATACCCAACTTAGCCTTTTGCCCCTAAATTCTCCCAAATTACCAAAATACCCTAAATATGGCCAAAATTTCCAAATTTACCCAAAATACCCAACTTGGTTTAAAAATAATTTTAAACACCTTGAAAACACCCAAACTACCCAAAACACCAAAATTGACCAAATTACAAAAATACCCTTCTTTACCCCAAAATTCCAAAAAACTCCAAAAAAATCCCAAAAATTTACGAACCTCCTAAATATTCCCAATTTCATTTTTCTCAACTATCACATGACCCAATTTGCCCAATTTGATCATCGTTGAATAAAACCCCCAAATTGCCCTTTAAAGGCCCATATTTTCCCCAAATTACCCCAAATGTCTATCCAATTGGCCTCAATTCAGCCCAATTTCAATTATAAACTCAAATTCACCCTTGATATGTCCAATCTAGACCAAATCCAAGCTCAATTGGTCCATGATTTGAACCCAATTTTGAGCTACACCAAAAACCCAATTTTGGCCTTATGACTTGGTTCCACCAAATTGAACACATTGTCCACTCATTTGGCCACAAAGTTTTTTGAAAAACCTTCATAACATCCCCATACATCAAAATTGACCTTCAATTGGCCTTGGTAAGACCTCAATTTCATTTGATTTTAACCTAAGTCCAAAAGCCCCAAATTGGTCATGTCTCAAAATCTCACTAAATTGAGGGCCTTAACCCAAAAATTTCCACTCTATCCCTTCATGAAAAATATTCACAACATCTCCCTTGATCATGTGGATTATTCAATTTGGACTTAGCTGAAGGGTAGCCCAACTTAGACCCATGTCAAACCCAACATGCTTAAATTGGCCAAATTTCAAAAATCCTTCAAATATACCCTCCAATTGAACTCAAAATCACTTGAACCCTTCACCAAAAATCTTCATTAAAATCATCTACACAATTTTAATCAATAAATTGGATTAATGGACAAGTCTAGCTAGACCAAACCTAGGTTTTGGTCATTTGGACCCACATTGGACCCATGACCCAATGTGACAAACTTGGATCAAATGTGATCAAATTGGCTCCACCTCAGCCAAACCCACCTAATCTAACCAAATTGAGTTATGGACCAAGGGATACCCAAATTGGATGATCTCCTTCTTTTTTTGGCTAAAGGATATATTGCCTTGTCCAAGACTTTCCTTAAGTCCATTGAATCATCTTAATGGCCTAGCTCACTGGCTCACCTGTATCACCTGGCCTCAGGCCCAGCTCCCCTTTCCTTACCGGTAGACCTACTTACTAGAAAATACCAGGCCAAGAGTTCCCAACTTGA
The DNA here is from genome assembly GCA_002079205.1 of Phalaenopsis hybrid cultivar. NCBI lineage: Eukaryota > Viridiplantae > Streptophyta > Magnoliopsida > Asparagales > Orchidaceae > Phalaenopsis > Phalaenopsis hybrid cultivar. Next base: position 57,065 of record JXCR01136982.1, read on the forward strand.
TTTAAAATCAAATTAAACCTTGTTGATGTGTCTCACTGTCATTGGTCACTTGGGATCTTCCTTTTCTCATCAAGACAGCTAATCTCAACCCTTAGCTTGCCCTGAGAGTTGTCATGGCCATGGCTACTTAAACAACCATCCTCCACGGCCATGAGGAGAGCTGAAATCAACTTTAGTAAAACCCTACCCATTTCATTCCAAATCATTCTTCCAGCATCCCTAACCTTAGCCCAACCAATTTCCAGCTCTAAGCCCCTCTCTGTGAGCTCAATTTCAGAGCTCATTTTATATCCCAAAAATAAGACACTCTCTGAAACTCAATCAATCTCCAAATTGATTATTCTCTGAGCTTCCCCAAATCAAAAGAGGAAGCTTTTCCATAAAATCCCCAATCCCACAGTCGCTTTAACCTAGCTCTAGACCAAAGCTGCATCACCCATTGGAGGTGCTCTAAATCAGACCCAAGCTAGGATCAAATTGGTGCATCCAAGGGGCTCGTCGAACCCCATTGAATCTTCCACAAGCATCTAATTGAGGCTAAACCTCTTGGACATAGGTATAAACCATTTTCCCCAAAATTCATGCTCGGTTTGGGACATTGTGAAGCAAACTTATAAGTCATGCTTGATCAACCGTATAGATGTGCTTGTCTAGGTTAGATAGACATTTAGAAACAAATTTCATGTAATTTCATTGAGAATCTAGGAAGAAATTAGGGTTAGAAAACCTACGGCTATGGGTTTAAACAAGTAGGGACGAAGACCATGGCCCATTGGATCGCGCATGTACTGAATGAGCGGCTCTGGTCGGTTGACACTACGGTTCATGAATGCACCGTCAAATCAAATAGCGCTAACCAAATCAGAGGAGGACGCATGGCCCGCTTCGATGTCGTTGCATGATGACTCATTTAAGTGAGAAATTGGGCATTTTCTCATTAAATTTAATAAGTAAACTTCAAAAATCCATATCTTGGTGTAAAAAAATAATAAAAATAAATTAAAAATACCATCTTACTAAGTGAATAGAGGAGAATAATGTGGAAATAATTTGGTGTCCATCTGATGTATATTTTATCTTTAAGTAATTAAAAACAAATTTGAATGTTTTCATTCTCCATGCACGTAAAAATATCACCATGACTTGAAATTTTAGCATGTTGTTGTCTCTGTCTTAGGGAACATTCCTTGATTTTTCCAAAGTCACAGAATGTCCCTAGACAGAGAATCATATTTTTTCAAGTTTAGGAGCATTATTTACTTAAAATAATCATGAAAAATAGCATGTTTCTTAGAAAAATGTAAGAAAATTTTGGAAGGTTTATGATGACCAAACAACCTTTAGGAAAATTTTTCATGAGCCAAATCATTCAAAATACACCTAATCTTTACAAAGTCTAAATCACTAAAATAAATAATTTTAAAAAATACAAACAACAAAATGTCTTGATTTTTAATCCCCACTATTTTTTAGGATCCATAGAACTCACCATAAAAATTCCAAAGCATCTTAGGTTCATTTGGAAACTTTTAATGATTTTTAAAGATAAATAACATTTTTAGCAATAAAATGATTTTTAATAATTATAATATAACTTGAAAAATTATAAAATTGAGTTTTTTGAGTTCAATATGATCAGGGGTATTTTCTAAAAATAAAATGGTGTTTAAAATAAAAATTTGATTTTTATTTTGAATAATTAAATAATTAAAAATTCATAAAAATCACAAAAATAATAAAATTCAAAAAAATGTTATAAAATGTTTCCTAAGAACTTGAGAATAATTAGAATATTTTTCCTGATTTTCTAAATAAAGAAACTGAATTTCAAAGCTTAAAAATAATTTTTACACGCTAAAAATGGATTTTTACTAAAATAATCCCAATAAATCAAATAAATTGAAAAAAATATAAAATTTTCTCCTTTGAATTCTATGACCGTAGGGAGATTTTTAAAAAATATAAAACTTAATTTTCCCCAATTAAATTATTTTTTATTTAATAAATGAATTTAAAATAATTCTTAAAATTCAAATAAAATTCAAAAAAATTATTAAGTTTCGTCAAAAGTCTTCTCTAGTCTACGTCTACCTCCAGCAAAAATTTCAATGGATTAGCATTTACCTTAGTCAAGTTAGGAATTTTCTTTGAAAAATTCCATGTTTGCATGAAAATAATTATATAAATTAAGTTAAACTTTGAAAATTCACATCTTCTCCTCTGATGTCTTAATTAACCCATGAATGAGGTAGGATAAAAATTTCAAACAACTTTGAATTGAATTTGACAAATTATGAAGTGTTAGATGCTTAAGCGCAAAGGTGTAATTTTGGAAATTTAGGCTTAATTAACAGTTAGACTTAATTCAAGGAGGGAAATAAGCAACCTCTGAGTTTAATCAATTTATTTGGATGTTTGAAACATAAGAGGTTAATTGATAGAAACCAACCTCACTTTCTTAATTGAAAAGATAAGTTAATAAATTTCTAAAATTATTGAACTTGGAAGTTTGTTAAAATAAAATGAACTTAGGACTTAGGGATAAGACTTTTGAAGTCAATAATTAATCAATTTAATAACCCTATTTTGATTTTTATATAAAATTCAAATCATGAGTTATGACCACATTTTGTAGAGACTAATTAAGACACTCAAGTAGGTCTTTAGGGCTCAGTAGAGACCTAGGCTAAATCAAGTTTCATTTAAATAAGGATTAGAAAAGTAAACATCATTTAAAATTAAAACAACTTTCAAACATTTTAGGATCCATAGAACTCACCATAAAAATTCCAAAGCATTTTAATTTCATTTGGTAACTTAAAATGATTTTTAAAGATAAATAACATTTTTGGCAATAAAATGATTTTTAATAATTAAAATATAACTTGAAAATTTCAAAAATTGAGTTTTTTGAGTTCTATTTGATCAGGGGTATTTTCTAAAAATAAAATGGTTTTTAAAATAAAAACTTGATTTTTGACCCCATTTTGAATATTTAAATGATTAAAAATGCATAAAAATCACAAAAATAATAAAATTCATAGAAATGTTCTAATTTTTTTCCTAAGCACTTAGGAACAATTAGAATAATTTTCTTAATTTTCTAAATAAAGAAACTGAATTTCAAAACTTAAAAATAATTTTTACAGGTTAAACATGGATTTTTGCTAAAATAATCCCAATAAGTCAAATAAAACTAAAAAATATACAAAATTTTCTCATTTGAATTCTATGACCTTAGGGAGATTTTTAAAAAAATATAAAACTTAATTTTCCCCAATTAACATATTTTATATTTAATAAATACCCATGAAATTAAAAGAATTCTTAAAAGTCAAATGAAACTTAAAAAAAATATGAAGTTTTGTCAAAAGTCTTCTATAGTCTAGGTTTACCTCTAGTAAAAATTTTGATGGATTAGCATTTACCTTGGCCAAGTTAGGAATTTTCTTTGAAAAATTCCATTTTTGCATGAAATTAATTTTATAAATTAAATTAAACTTTGAAAATTCACATCTTTTCCTCTAATGTCTTAATTAACCCATGAATGAGGTAGGATAAAAATTTCAAACTCATTTGAACTGAATTTTAAAAATTATGAAGTGTTAGAAGTGTAAGGACAAAGGTGTAATTTTGGAAATTTAGGCTTAATTCAAGGAGGGAAATGGGCAACCTCTGATTTTAATTAATTTATTTGGATGTTTGAAACATAAGAGGTTAATTGGTAGAAACCAACCTCACTTTCTTAATTGAAAAGGTAAGTTAACAAATTTCTAAATTATTAAAACTTGAAAGTTTATTAAAATAAAATGAACCTAGGACTTAGGGATATGACTTTTGTATTCAATAATTAATAAATTTAATACCCCTATTTTGATTTTCAAATAAACTTCAAATCATGAGTTATGACCACCTAAAGCTTAATCTTTTCAAAACTAATTAAGACACTCAAGTAGGTCTTGAGGGCTTAGTAGGACTTAGGCTAAATCAAGTTTCATTTAAATAAGGATTAGAAAAGTAAACATCAATTAAAATTAAAATATCTTTTAAGCATTTTAGGATACATAGAACTCACCATAAAAATTCCAAAACATTTTAAGTTCATTTCGTAACTTATAATGATTTTTAAAGATAAATAACATTTTTGGCCATGAAATGATTTTTAATAATTAAAATATAACTTAAAAATTGTTAAATTTAGTTTTTTGAGTTCTCTTTGATCAGGGATATTTTCTAAAAATAAAATGGTGCTTAAAATAAAAACTTGATTTTTAGCCCATTTTGAATATTTAAATGATTAAAAATGCATAAAAATCACAAAAATAATAAAATTCATAGAAATGTTCCAAATTATTACCTAAGCATTTGGGAACAATTAGAATATTTTTCGTGATTTTCTAAATAAAAAAACTGAATTTCAAAACTTAAAAATAATTTTTGCAGGCTAAAAATGGATTTTTACTAAAATATTCCCAATAAATCAAATAAAACGAAAAAAAAATATAAAATTTTCTTCTTTGAGTTCTATGAACTTAGGGAGATTTATAAAAAATGTAAAACTTAATTTTCGCAAATTAAAATATTTTGTATTTAATAAATACCCGAGAATTTAAAATAATTCTTAAAATTCAAATAAAATTTGAAAAAATTATGAAGTTTCGTCAAAAGTCTTATCTAGTCTAGATCTACCTCCAGTAAAAATTTCAATAGATTCGCATTTACCTTGGTCACGTTAGGAATTTTCTTTGAAAAATTCCATTTTTTCATGAAAATAAATATATAAATTAAATTAAACTTTGAAAATTCACATCTTCTCCTCTGATGTCTTAATTAACCCATGAATGAGGTAAGATAAAAATTTCAAACTCATTTGAATTGAATTTGACAAATTTTGAAGTGTTAGAAATTTATGGGCAAAGGTGTAATTAAGAAAATTTAGGCTTAATTCGAGGAGGGAAATGGGTAACCTCTGATTTTAATCAATTTATTTGATGTTTGAAACATAAGAGGTTAATTGGTAGAAACCAACCTCACTTTCTTAATTGAAAAGATAAATTAATAAATTTCTAAATTATTAAAACTTGGAAGTTTTTTAAAATAAAATGAGCCTAGGACTTGGGGATATGTCTTTTGAAGTCAATAATTAATCAATTTAATACCCCTATTTTGATTTTCAAATAAACTTCAAATCTTTAGTTATGACCACATAAAGCTTAATTTTTTCAAAACTAATTAAGACACTCAAGTAGGTCTTGAGGGCTTAGTAGTGACTTGGCTAAATCAACTTTCATTTAAATAAGGATTAGAAAAGTAAACATCATTTAAATTTAAAATATCTTTTAAACATTTTAGGATCCATAGAACTCGCCATAAAAGTTTCAAAATATTTTAAGTTCATTTCGTAACTTATAATGATTTTTAGAGATAAATAACATTTTTGGCCATAAAATGATTTTTAATAATTAAAATATAACTTAAAAAATTGTTAAATTTTGTTTTTTGAGTTCTCTTTGATCAGTGATATTTTCAAAAAATAAAATTGTGTTTAAAATAAAAACTTGATTTTTTAGCCCATTTTGAATATTTAAATGATTAAAAATGCATAAAAATCACAAAAATAATAAAATTCATAGAAATGTTCCAAATTATTACCTAAGCACTTGGGAACAATTATAATATTTTTCCTGATTTTCTAAATAAAAAAATTGAATTTCAAAACTTAAAAATAATTTTTGTAGGCTAAAAATGGATTTTTACTAAAATATTCCCAATAAATCAAATAAAACGAAAAAAAATATAAAATTTTCTTCTTTGAGTTCTATGAACTTAGGGAGATTTATAAAAAATGTAAAACTTAATTTTCGCCAATTAAAATATTTAGTATTTAATAAATACCCGAGAATTTAAAATAATTCTTAAAATTCAAATAAAATTCAAAAAAATTATGAAGTTTCGTCAAAAGTCTTATCTAGTCTGGGTCTACCTCCAGTAAAAATTTCAATAGATTCGCATTTACCTTCGTCACGTTAGGAATTTTCTTTGAAAAATTCCATTTTTTCATGAAAATATAAATATAAATTAAATTAAACTTTGAAAATTCACATCTTCTCCTCTGGTGTCTTAATTAACCCATGAATGAGGTAGGGTAAAAATTTCAAACTCATTTGAATTGAATTTAATAAATTATGAAGTGTTAGAAGCTTAAGGGCAAAGGTGTAATTTTGGAAATTTAGGCTTAATTAATAATTAGNTTTGGGAACAATTAGAATATTTTTCGTGATTTTCTAAATAAAAAAACTGAATTTCAAAACTTAAAAATAATTTTTGCAGGCTAAAAATGGATTTTTACTAAAATATTCCCAATAAATCAAATAAAACGAAAAAAAAATATAAAATTTTCTTCTTTGAGTTCTATGAACTTAGGGAGATTTATAAAAAATGTAAAACTTAATTTTCGCAAATTAAAATATTTTGTATTTAATAAATACCCGAGAATTTAAAATAATTCTTAAAATTCAAATAAAATTTGAAAAAATTATGAAGTTTCGTCAAAAGTCTTATCTAGTCTAGATCTACCTCCAGTAAAAATTTCAATAGATTCGCATTTACCTTGGTCACGTTAGGAATTTTCTTTGAAAAATTCCATTTTTTCATGAAAATAAATATATAAATTAAATTAAACTTTGAAAATTCACATCTTCTCCTCTGATGTCTTAATTAACCCATGAATGAGGTAGGGTAAAAATTTCAAACTCATTTGAATTGAATTTGATAAATTATGAAGTGTTAGAAGCTTAAGGGCAAAGGTGTAATTTTGGAAATTTAGGCTTAATTAATAATTAGGCTTAATTCAAGAAGGGAAAGGGGCAACCTCTGATTTTAATCAATTTATTTGGATGTTTTAAATATAAGAGGTTAATAGGTAGAAGCCAACCTCACTTTCTTAATTGAAAAATAAGTTAATAAATTTCTAAATTATTAAAACATGGAAGTTTATTAAAATGAAATGAACCTAGGATTTAGGGATATGAATTTTGAATTCAATAATTAAAAAATTTAATACCACTATTTTGATTTTATAATAAACTTCAAATCATGAGTTATGACCAACTAAAGCTTAATCTTTTCAAAATTAATTAAGTCACTTAAGTAGGCCTTGAGGGCTTAGCAGTGACTTGGTTAAATCAACTTTCATTTAAATAAGGATTAGAAATGTAAAGATCATTTAAAATTAAAACATCTTTCAAACATTTTAGGATCCATAAAACTCACCATAAAAATTCCAAAGCATTTTAAGTTCATTTGGTAACTTACAATGATTTTTAAAGATAAATAACATTTTTGGCAATAAAACGGTTTTTAATAATTAAAATTTAACTTAAAAAATTATAAATTTGAGTTTTTTGAGTTCTCTATTATCGGGGGTATTTTCTAAAAATAAAATGGTGTTTAAAATAAAAACTTGATTTTTGAGCTCATTTTGAATACTTAAATAATTAAAAATTCATTAAAATCACAAAGATAATAAAATTCATAGAAATGTTCTAAATTGTTTCCTAAACACTTGGGTACAATTAGAATATTTTTCTTGATTTTCTAAATAAAGAAACTGAATTTCAAAACTTAAAAATAATTTTTACAAGGTAAAAATGGATTTTTCTAAAATAATGCCAATACATCAAATAAAACTTAAAAAAATATAAAACATTCTCCTTTGAATTATATGACCTTAGGGAGATTTTTAAAAAATATAAAACTTAATTTTCCCCAATTAAAATATTTTAGATTTAATAAATTCCCCAGAAGTTAAAATAATTGTTAAAATTCAAATAAAATTCAAAAAAATCATGAAGTTTCTTCAAAAGTCTTGTCTAGGCTAGGTCTGCTTTAGTAAAAATTTCAATGGATTAGCATTTACCTTGGTCAAGTTAAGAATTTTCTTTGAAAAATTCCTTTTTTGCATTAAAATAATTATATAAATTAAATTAAACTTTGAAAATTTACATCTTCTCCTCTGATGTCTTAATTAACCCATGAATGAGGTAAGATAAAAATTTCAAACTCATTTGAATTGAATTTGACAAATTTTGAAGTGTTAGAAATTTATGGGCAAAGGTGTAATTAAGAAAATTTAGGCTTAATTCGAGGAGGGAAATGGGTAACCTCTGATTTTAATCAATTTATTTGATGTTTGAAACATAAGAGGTTAATTGGTAGAAACCAACCTCACTTTCTTAATTGAAAAGATAAATTAATAAATTTCTAAATTATTAAAACTTGGAAGTTTATTAAAATAAAATGAACCTAGGATTTAGGGATATGAATTTTGAATTCAATAATTAAAAAATTTAATACCACTATTTTGATTTTATAATAAACTTCAAATCATGAGTTATGACCACCTAAAGCTTAATCTTTTCAAAACTAATTAAGTCACTCAAGTAGGCCTTGAGGGCTTAGTAGTGACTTAGTTAAATCAACTTTCATTTAAATAAGGATTAGAAATGTAAACATCATTTAAAATTAAAACATCTTTCAAATATTTTAGGATCCATAGAACTCACCATAAAAATTCCAAAGCATTTTAAGTTCATTTGGTAACTTACAATGATTTTTAAAGATAAATAACATTTTTGGCAATAAAATGATTTTTAATAATTAAAATTTAACTTAAAAAATTATAAATTTGATTTTTTTGAGTTCTCTATGATTGGGGGTATTTTCTAAAAATAAAATGGTGTTTAAAATAAAAACTTAATTTTTGAGACCATTTTGAATACTTAAATAATTAAAAATTCATTAAAATCACAAAGATAAAAAAATTCATAGAAATGTTCTAAATTGTTTCCTAAACACTTGGGTACAATTAGAATATTTTTCTTGATTTTCTAAATAAAGAAACTGAATTTCAAAACTTAAAAATAATTTTTAGAGGCTAAAAATGGATTTTTACTAAAATAATCCCAATACATCAAATAAAACTTATAAAAATATAAAACATTCTCCTTTGAATTCTATGACCTTAGGGAGATTTTTAAAAAATATAAAACTTAATTTTTCCCAATTAAAATATTTTAGATTTAATAAATACCCCAGAAGTTAAAATAATTGTTATAATTCAAATAAAATTCAAAAAAATCATGAAGTTTCTTCAAAAGTCTTCTCTAGGCTAGGTCTGCTTCTAGTAAACATTTCAATGGATTAGCATTTACCTTGGTCAAGTTAAGAATTTTCTTTGAAAAATTCCTTTTTTGCATTAAAATAATTATATAAATTAAATTAAACTTTGAAAATTTACATCTTCTCCTGTGATGTCTTAATTAACCCATAAATGAGGTAAGATAAAAATTTCAAACTCATTTGAATTGAATTTGACAAATTTTGAAGTGTTAGAAACTTATGGGCAAAGGTGTAATTTTGGAAATTTAGGCTTAATTCGAGGAGGGAAATGGCAACCTCTGTTTTTAATCAATTTATGTGGATGTTTGAAACATAAGAGGTTAAATGGTAGAAACTAACCTCACTTTCTTAATTGAAATGATAAGTTAATAAATTTCTAAATTATTAAAACTTGGAAGTTTACTAAAATAAAATGAACCTAGGACTTAGGGATATGACTTTCGAAGTCAATAATTAATCAATTTAATACCTCTATTTTGATTTTCAAATAAATTTCAAATCATGAGTTATGACCACATAAAGCTTAATTATTTCAAAACTAATTATAACACTCAAGTAGGTCTTGAGGGCTTAGTAGTGACTTGGCTAAATCAAGTTTTATTTAAATAGGGATTAGAAAAGTAAACATCGTTTAAAATTAAAACATCTTTCAAACATTTTAGGATCCATAGAACTCACCATAAAAATTCCAAAGCATTTTAAGTTCATTTGGTAACTTATAATGATTTTTAAAGATAAATAACATGTTTGGCAATAAAATGATTTTTAATAATTAAAATATTACTTGAAAAATTATAAAATTGAGCTTTTTGAGTTCTCTATGATTAGGGATATTTTTTAAAAATAAAATGGTGTTTAAAATAAAAAACTTGATTTTTGAGCCCATTTTGAATATTTAAATGATTAAAATAGCATAAAAATCACAAAAATAATAAATTTCATAGAAATGTTCTAAATTGTTTCCTAAGCACTTGGGTACAATTAGAATATTTTTCCTGATTTTCTAAATAAGAAAACTGAATTTCAAAACTTAAAAATAATTTTTACAGGCTAAAAATGGATTTTTACTAAAATAATCCCAATAAATCAAATAAAACTAAAAAAAAATTTCTCCATTGAATTCTATGACCTTAGGAAGATTTTTAAAATATATAAAACTTAATTTTTCCCAATTAAAATATTTTATATTTAATAAAGACCCCAGAACTTAAAATAATTCTTAAAATTCAAATAATATTCAAGAAAATCATGAAGTTTCTTCAAAAGTTTTCCCTAGGCGAGGTCTACCTCAAGTAAAAATTTCAATGGAGCATTTACCTTGGTCAAGTTAGGAATTTTCATTGAAAAATTCCATTTTTGCTTGAAAATTATTTTATAAATTAAATTAAACTTTGAAAATTCACATCTTCTCCTCTGATGTCTTAATTAACCCATGAATGAGGTAGGATAAAAATTTCAAACTCATTTGAATTGAATTTGACAAATTATGAAGTGTTAGAAGCTTAAGGGCAAATGTGTAATTTTGGAAATATAGGCTTAGTTAACAATTAGGCTTAATTCAAGGAGGGAAATGGGCAACCTCTGATTTGAATTAATTTATTTGGATGTTTGAAACATAAGAGGTTAATTGGTAGAAACCAACCTCACTTTCTTAATTGAAAAGATAAGTTAATAAATTTCTAAATTATTAAAACTTGGAAGTTTATTAAAATAAAATGAACCTAGGACTTAGGGATATGACTTTTGAAGTTGATAATTATTTAATTTAATACCCCTATTTTGATTTTCAAATAAACTTCACATCATGAGTTATGACCACCTAAAGCTTAATCTTTTCAAAACTAATTAAGACACTCAAGTAGGTCTTGAGTGCTTAGTAGTGACTTGGGCTAAATCAAGTTTCATTTAAATAAGGATTAGAAAAGTAAACATGATTTAAAATTAAAACATCTTTCAAACACTATAAACCCAGTTACGACCGAAATTTGGCTAATTGTTCCAATAACTCTAACTTGCTTCTTTAAGGGTCTTCACCCACATAATCTTCAAAAATAAATTAGAGTTGATAATTACCTTACTCTTAAAGATAACTGGGACATCAATGCTCACTGAGCACAAAGGGTATTTATAAGATGAATTATTAAGAAACATACTAAGTTTAAAAGAACTCGGGATTTTCCGCTAGGCAGCGAGAGAGTAGCACAGACCTATTTCTTTCTTTAGATCTGTTGGATACTTCGGAGATCTACTAAACTTTATATTTTTTGCTTGGCAACATCATCCTTAATTAAACTCCTAAAGACCCACCAAGATATGACCTAGGGTTAGATGGGTCATCAAAATTTTACTTCTCTATTTCATATAAACCGCCTTAACATGCCTTTTGAGTTTCAGGTGGTAGAACGAGAAGACTCGCCACATACACTTTTACAATTTTCAGCATCGTCTTTCTTGTACTTTCAAATTGTACTTCTATATTTACAAATTTGCTTGCTAAACAAAGGCGCCACCCTGCATGAAAACTAAAACTATCAGGATAGCCACATAATCAGAACCAAAACTAAAACTAAAATCAACAAAGATAAAATTCACCCCGAGAACATTAAAAATATAAAACAACTCAAAATTTAATCATAAACATCATACAAAAGTACAACTTCAACTAAATTAAGACATCTCTATCAGATGATCAGGAATCCCTCGGAGGAGGTAACCTACGGTTGCTAACGAGGCTTCCCACGGCTTAAATGAAATTATGGAACTCATTAAGTTGAGTTTAGCAAATTCATTTGGACTAAGTGAATCTAATAGACAATAGTGGTGTGGAAACGAGCGAACCATGGGATCCTAACTGGTGTCGCTTTAATCAACTTTAACATGCCTCGTAAAATATAAAGGTCTTCAACCATAGGGTCACCTGATTTGACATCAAAACTTGACACACTAGAAAACTCAAACTTGTCGCGACAAAGAGCTTGAAGCTAGCATGGTAGGCAACACGGCCATCTACCACAGCAAAACCTATCTTCCCTAGCTAAACCAATCTTCCTTCCTTAGATATAAACAACAAAGCCATATGACTTTGAGGTTGCTTGTTTATGCAACGAAAATCCTCACCTTATCTTTAGGCCTTTGTATAGCCCTACTATACAATATAACCCCTAACTCATCTTAGAATTCCAAGATTATCATCCGTCATGACCTAAATCCTCACATCTTTCAGGTTATTTGTGTGATTATTTCATATGAATGTAAGCTCTAACAAATAAAATTTGCAAGATTAAACACCTAAGTATTTTTCCTCAAAACTAAAGCCAAACATTAGAATAGCTTGGGAAGACACTGAGGTTCTCCTCTGGATCCATGAAATCCCTTAGTTCTTCCTCATTTGGACTCTACAACAAAATGTTCCAAATTTGAACCAATCCCCTTTCACACCTCTTTGACTCATCTCATTGAAAATTCCTACCCTTTGAAACTCCTTGAAGATAATATTTCTTGATTTTTATGGAGAGTCTTCTTAGGTGACTTTGGTCATTTAAGATGTAATTAAATATATGGTCTTGCCCTTATAGGAAGCTTTTCTCGAACCAAGTTTAATATAAATCCTATTTAATTCTTTATATTAATAGGGGAACTTGTCAGCAAATATAAAGGTTTCACAGACCAAACGAATGTCGTATATTCCTTAATTTATTTGATCAAGCCTCATCCCTAAGTCTTGTGTTTATTTTTTGAAATGGATACAAGATTTGATGTACAATGCTCTTTCATTTAGATTATGAAAAATATGGGGTCAGTTTGATTTCATATTAAAACATCCTTCGAAAGTGGGTGACTGGATTTTTATTCCGGTAACCAACAACTTCTTACGGGCAACTCCTCCAACCAAAAAAATAGCACCAACAACACAGAAAGGGATGATTTCTAGGAAAATTTGAATGATATCAAAGTAGTTAAAGGGAAGGAAGTTGATTTTATGTTGGGAAAGCTAAGAGCTGAGATTACAAAACTGGCAAAAGAACGAGGAATGATGATGAGGATTATGACATGTCAGACTACATGCATGAGGAATTCATGGAAATCATTGTTGTTGAGACCAATGCTATGTCATCTGCGCACAATGCTCCATCTTTTGTCAAGGAGAACATCACAGATGAATTATAAAGTATCATCGGTCAAAGAGATGAACAGATCTATCAAATGGAAAAGAAATTAGAGGAGAAGATGGTCATCATGATCACACTCTAAAGTGAACCCCAGTCACCAAAGATAGCATCTTCAGAGGTAAATCAACCTGAGATTATACACAATACAGATGAAAGGAAAGAAGTCACTTCCATTAGTAAAGATGAGCTACCAAAGAAAGATTCAACTCAGAACATGGTGTTGGAAAAGAACACTAAACAGATGATTGAACAGCAAGTGAGGGATGCCTGAACCCAATATAAGGGTGGCACATCGGTTTCAAGGGGTAGACCCAACCAAAAGAAATTGGATGTTGTACCATATTTGAAGGGCTTTGTACGATCAACCTTCAAAAGATTTGATGGAACAAGAAACCTTGGACAACACGTTGCACACTTTCAGGCAAGCTGTTGTAACACAGGGGGTATTGAGGCATTCTATTTTTGCCAGTTTGTGAGCACTCTCTCAGGGACCACATTTGATTAGTATGCGAAGTTACCCAATGAATCAATCAAGAGAATATCAGAATTGGAAAACATATTTGTCAAGAGATTCACTGGAGCTCAGCACCATCTCACTAAAGGATATTCTTTGGTGGAATGTTAAAAACTCATAGAGACTTTGGTGGAGTATATTATGTGTTGGAGGAACCAAAGAATGAAGTTCAAACCCTAGTTACAGAAGTATCACGTGATAAAGATCCCACTCAAGTGTATCCACTGTCCAGTAGCCTTCCTGCCTAAGGGACATACTATCAAGTAATTTAAAAAGCTACTTAGTAATGTGAACAACGTACAAGAGAAAGTTAAACGTATGGAGTCTTCAAAAAAATTTGAAAAGCCCAGACCTATGAAGACATTCGAAAAGAAGTTTGAAACATTGGCAATAGCTGAAAAGACAAAGCAGCTGATGTAGATTCAAACCGAGCTTACACGACGGTCCGGTCAACCCGGCCAGCAGCCATTTTAGCATATGCCATACATAACAAACGAGAAACAACGTTCATCCATAAAAAAATGATTGAAAAATGTGTATTCCATTAAAGATGTAGCAGTAGCAAAGATATTTCAAAATTTGATTAAGAAGTTTGAGATCAAACTACTTGAGCCTAAGAAACTCATAGAAGTTCACAAGAATGACCACCCCAACTATTGCGCATGCCACATATTACATTCAAACAATATAGAGAGTGGTTTTAATTTCAAGGATTAGATCGAAAAGAGTTTTTAAAAGTAAAAATATAAAAATTTTCAAAGAATAATTAAGAGAACCTAAAAGAGGTTTTGTAAATATGATTTCGATCGAGCCAATTAGTCTGATAGATCCATATATTGGAGAAGATGAGTGGAACACATTTTGGACTAGATCCTCCAAGAAAATACTGGAGCAGATTCAGACTGCTTTAGTGTAAGCCTCTACTCAAAGTCTACGACATGCTTAGTCAGTGCTAACCATTGCATAAGAGCAGCAATAGAAGATGAAGAGGAAGGAGATCATATATGAAGTAGAGATTGATATCGTGAATGATAGAGTAGAGGTTACCCCTGTTAGATTGGTTGTTTTAGATTTGGGAGAGAAAACCATCAAAAAATTGACTTTTTTATCTTTATGTCCCTCTGGCTTATAATTCTTAGAGTTATGATTTCAACTATGTTTTAACTCTCCCAAGTGATGATGCAAATTACCACAACTAATTCAACCACAATTTTGATTCCTAAAATAATCCTCAAATCATACAAAATCCTGATTAATATGCCATAAAAAGCAAAGAAAACATGAACAACACCAGACATTAGAGTTTGTGGAGTGAGGAACCATTTCTCCGGTGCAAAGCAACACCGATCACAATCAAATTGGACATTTCTAATCCAGAATCTATGCTTGAAGAATCGGCCACAATGTCAAGAGATGAATGTGGAAGAAAAAATTTAAATAAATTTAAGAAGTGGGAAAGTGTTACCCCCAAGAATGGCTCCAATTCAAAAGGTAAATAAAGTAGCTACTCAAGGAGAGGCACCTCCATTGATGGAAGAGACGCATACTTAGGAGAAAATTAGAGGCACAAACAAAGTGGATTACAATGTGCTAGCTCATTATAGAAGGTTGCAAGATACGTTAAACATATATGATGCTCTGATCATGATAAAAGAGATGAGAAAGGTGTTCATCAAGGCTCTTCTTGATCCAAAAATTTTCTTACCTCAATTGGCTAGAACATCCTCGGATGAATTTCATTTTTTCAAGAGATAACATAGGGTAACCTTCACCGATGAAGACTTGCTACTTGGTACTACCGACCTCTCTACATTTTAGTCAGCATCAGTAGATTTGAGATTGATATAGTCTTAGTAGATTCAAGAGCATCATTAAACTTAATGAGTCTATGAACATTAGTGTATTTGAACATCGATGCATAGGAACATGCCACCGATAAGATCATGTTAAGAGGATTTAATCAGAAAGTAGAAAGGGCACTTGGATCAATAACACTTTTAATGAAGGCCGGTGATTCAATAATAATTGCAAAATTACATTTCATTAATGCAGAAACCTCATTGAATGATCTTAGTTGACCATGGATTCATGAGCACAACATGGTCTCGTCATTTCTACATTAATGCATCAAATACTATAGGAAAGAAAAGAGCATTGCAAAAAGGTAGACTTGCAACCACTCTGAATACATGAAGTAGGCATACATGAAAATGCCGCCTACTACACTCTTGATCATGATTATCTTTATATATGCCAAATGCAATGTATGCAATTATATTCTCAATTCATCTTTACTTATAATTCTTACTTTGTAACGGTGCCAAAAACTTGATCTCGAGTGAAAGCTAGACACAAACTTGACTTCAAAGAAAATAAGAATATAGTTATAATCTTTAATATGGGATACTACACAAGTATACATATCATTATCAAGTAATATAAGATATTTTGATTAAGTCCCAAATATAGAACCCACAGGGAAAACAATTTCTTTTACTAGAGATAGTTACATGCTTGCAAAAATTTTTTCCTAAATATACCAGTACAAAAATTAAAAATAGGTGCAAAAATTAAATTGATCAAATTTTAGTTTAGCTTAGCATATAGAGATTCATTCGACTTCTATGTAGTGAAAGATAACATAAAAGCAAACAAACACACCAACAAACATTCACAATTACAACATAAAGAAAATACCTTGTAGTAAATTGAAAATTTTTAACATGAAGTTTTAAAGTGAAAGTTAGCAATATTCTAAACTTTCCTAAGATTCAGGATTAAGTTCAACACAAACTAACTAAATACACTCAACAGCACAGTTAACACAATTACTACCACAAAAATAAGCTAACTACTCACAAGAACATAAATACATCATAATAGTGTCCAACAAAACAAAACAAAAACAAAACAAACACTCTCAACAAGTACAACTCAAAATAAAACAACAGTAAAATTTAACTGTACCACTAAAGGTTCACAACAATACATAAAAACTAAACAATAGATTTCAGTCTAATCATCCTCTTCCTCATCAGCATCACTATCGTCACTATGCCAAACAGTGCAGGCTCGTATGATGGATATTTTGGATATTGAGGGAAAACTACACTCTGGTCACCTCTCTTGAGGTTTTCCATAGATGAGTGGAATTTCTCCTCATAATCTCTATGTATCCTTATATATCCATCTATATGATTTGCAAAACTTTCTTAATTTAATACCTTATTAGCAGTATAATTGACGTTTTTCAAAATCCTCTACAATAATTGTGACTGAGAATCACATCCAGAAGTCTGACCTTGTGATTTTTAAGCACGTGAAGTAGAAGCTTGAGATGTAGATGCACCTGAATGGCTAAAAAATCTACCTCCCCAGCCAAAGATCAAATTTTAAATAAGATTTCACATTGACACTAGTAATGCAGTTGAGTGGCTGCAACATCTCCTCTAAGCTATCGAACTATCACCTGCTTGCTTGCAGAATGAAAAGACCAAGGATACAAATAAAAAATCTGTAGTAGCAATAGCGAAGACATGACTGGTGATAACATCATAAATCAGAGCTCCAATATCGATGGAGTTGAATTGTTGAATACAATAGTTCAAGGTTGCTCTATCTTAGGTCACTTCACTGAGGTGATTTTTTGTTAGCACACGAGCAGAATAAAGTAGTGTCATGCTTTTGTTGTGGCATCCAACTTTGATGTGGGGAAGTTGACTCTTATTTCGTTAGTAATCGTTCATAATCCCCTTCCACCATTCAATGATGAAATAATCTCGTCTAACTCCCCCTCATTCAGACTATAGTTTGAATAAAAACATAATGTACTCGGGGGAAATTGATAGAAATTTATTACCTCTGGGGAGAAAGGAAATTGTTTCCCTCTAACCATGTCTCCATCTTCTTCAGTCTTTGGAAAATTTGCATAGAACTCCTAAAAAACAAAGAAAAAAAAATACAACAAAAAAATAATAAAAACGCTCTCACTATTGGCGAACAATCACATCCTCTACAGCTCCACCTGAGCTCTTGAAACATCGCTCAGGGATCAATTTCCTTGACTGCAGTGCATCACTGTATTGATCCTGAGCTCTCGAACTGAACAAATTTGTTTGAATCGAAATGAGCTTTTCCTTTGCCCCTCTTCATTCTTAGGGCCATTTCTAAACTTCATATAAAATTCACAATAAATCTCAAATTCATCTCTAAAACTTTAAACTCAACTCCTAAAAGTTTAAACTATCTTTTTTATGTATCTTCCATATATTTTTTTTTCAAATTATCACCATGAATAGGCCCATCCACCTGGACTAAAGCTTGCTTGGAAATAATCTTAACCTTGCATTTTATAGCAAAAGTTGTTACCATGGCTTACAATTTTTTGTATGAATCCTCCGATCATGCCACATCTTCAACTTTTCTTTATAAATCTTATCACTCTCATAAGATTCATTTCTTACCTCTTAAAGCTCATTTAATTGCAGTAGTTTTTTCCCAACAGCGTCTTTTGAATTGTAGTTAAATTCCTTAATAGCCCAATATGCTTCATGCTCAAGTTCAACTGGTAAGTGACAAGCTTTCCTAAATATTAGTCTGTATGGGGACATTCCTATAGGAGTTCTATATGGAAACCTATAAGCCCATAAAACATAGTTAAGTTTATTTGACCAATCGATTTTGGTTAAATTTATAGATTTTTCTAATACTTTTTTAATTTCACAGTTGGATAATTCAAACAAATCACTTGTCTAAGAATGATAAGAAGTAGCAATTCTATGGTTGATATCATATTTCTTTAATAATTTCTCCATCATTGCATTTCTGAAATAGCTTCCCCCATCAGTTATGATCACTCTCGGCATCCAAAATCTACAAAATATTTTAATTTTTAAAAACATTGCAACATTTTGAGCATCACATCGAGGTAAAGCAAAAGCTTCTATCCACTTGGATACATAATCTACTATTAACAATATATACAAATTTATGAAAGATGGTATAAATGATCCCATGAAATCTAATCCCCCAACTTCAAATTTCTCACCTTTCAATACATAATTGAGGGGCATCTCATTTCTCCTAGAAATACTACCTACTCTTTGACATCGATCACATGTTTTGATATAAGCACTAACATCTCTCAAGATTCTAGGCCAATAATTCAGATTGCAAAATTTTGTATGTTGTTTTATCAAAACCAAAATGTCCCCCAATATCAGAATTATAACATCTTTTGATAATTTCATATGTTTCTTCTAAAGGCACACATCATCGAATAATAAGATCCTTTTCTTGTTTATATAAAAAATGGTTATCTAAAAAATAAGTCTTAGTTTTAGATAAAAATTTCCTCTTTTGTTGGCATGTCATTTCATATGGTATAATATCACTAACAATGAAGTTCATAATGTCAGCATACCATGGAACATACCTCTCATTAACACTAAACAATTCTTCATCAGGAAAATGTTCATTAATTTCTTTTTCAAAACAGAGTAGTTTTTCTAATTCAAGCTTGGAAAGATGATCAACAACTTGATTCTCATCTCTCTTCCAATCTACAATCTTAAAGTAAAATTCTTGTAAGAGAAGAATCCATCTTATATGTCTTGGTTTTGTATCCTTCTTATTCATTAAATACTTAAAAATAGAATGATCCATATTCACAATACATTTAGTTATAATTAAGTATGATCTGAATTTATGGAAAGCCTATACTACTGTTAATAAAACTTTCTCAATTGTGGTATAATTAATGAGCTTCATTAAGAGTTTTATTAGCATAGTAGATTACTTTGAAAATCTTATCATGCTTTTGTCCTGAAATAGCTCCAATAACATAATCACTTGTATCACACATTAGTTCAAAAGGTTTTTTCAAATCTAGTGAAACAATAATTAATGCAGGACTAATTTTTCTTCTAATAGCTTAAATCAACTTTATATATGCTTAAAAATGCAAGTATTTAATACTGCTGCTAGAAGATTTAATTCCCCGGCAACGACACCAAAAACTTGACAGCAACTTTATATATTCTTAAAAATACAAGTATTTAACTGATGCTAGAAGATTTAATTCCTCAGCAATATCACCAAAACTTAACAACGGTTATAGATTCAATAAAGATGTATATATGTAATATTCAATAATGGTAAAGTCACACTTATCAACGCAAGTATACGTATCGCTCAAGTAATATAAGGCTCTAATGGAATAAAGTCACACTTATCAATGCAAGTATACGTATCGCTCAAGTAATATAGGGCTCTAATGGAGAGTCCTAGATATTGTCAACGCAAGTATACATATCGCTCAAGTAATATAGGGCTCTAATGGAGTCCTAGATATCAATCTCACAGGTAGTAATATTAGAACTATGAACTAAGATTTTAGAAAATCACTACTTAATCACAACAATATAATTCAAATTGCTTATTTGTCACTAAAAAGACAATTGAAATAAATATGTAATTTAAATAACTCTTAAATAACTAATTACTTTAATAAAGTTTTTAATGTGATATTCAATATATATGAAAGCATCCTTCTCCTTGTCAAGAAATTATAGTGAATGGGTAAAGTGAACCAGTTCAAATTGTGTTGTGCCAAATAGGAGCATACATATTCTTTACCCTTTGGTCCAAGCATAAAAAACATTGACTAATCCTACGCTTTTTGACTGAATATGCAGCTAGGTTGGGATGATACCAGCTCTCACTTCGGAGCTCCCACGTTCCCCTCGCCTGAGGGCTAACATCTACACTTTAGCACCCAAATGATAGGACGAAATTTGGGATTTTAGTCTGTCACTCTAAAATCTCCAATTCTATGGCCGATAATTTTAATTCTCTATTTATTTTCACCCAACTTCCAAGGGCTTTGATCTCCTTGAATCTTGGATGTAATCTTCACTTTAGTTGTAAAAATCAACATATTTTAACAAATCAATTGGCCAGATGGAAAGTAAATTAAGATCAAAGTGAAAAGATCATCACAACTTCTTCAACATTTTCATGGCTCAACCAATTCAAATCACCATCTCACAAATCTCAAGACAAGGATAAAGACAGAGAAAATTACTCAAAACTCATGGGGAAGACACAACAAAACTCAGAATTCATATATAAAAGCAAAGTCATACAAACTACAAAAAGTAATAAACATTTATCTCTAGTTCCTCCCTAAGAAAACTCCTTGAAGTTCCTTTGAATCTCTTCCTTTCTTTACAACACACAAAATTCCTCTTCGATGTAGCGAGGAGGAAGAAATCTCTCACTTTCCTTCCACCCTTAGAATCTCTCAAAGAATTCCTCACAAATAGACTCTAAAGTAAACTCTCAACACACTACTGAAACCTCTCTAACCTCTAGGACCTCTCTTTTTTCTTTTGATTTTCGACCAAAATCCTCTTTTAAAGATGTAGAAGAGTTTTCCCAATAGTTGCCTAAGCATCCCTAAAAAAATCATCGACATTTACTGCACTTTTGGACATAACCACCAATCTCGCGGTCGGCGGGCCTTCTAAAATATTTTGCTGGAGTCTTAGGACAATCTCGACGCCTGCGTCGTTGGGCTCACCGTCGGTGCCCTAGTTTAAATCTTCATATTTTGGTCCTTTTCGCTCCTTTTTGTATCTTTTTTCTCCAATGACCCTAATTCATCATTCCTGTAATAAAACATCAAAAATATCTTTCTTTAAAGTGCAATATAATCAAAAATAGTGTAAAATAGTTATGAAAATCTCAACATATTTTCATTTGGTCAATAGTTCAAAAGCTTTTAGGAATTTCTTATCAAAATAAAAGATTACATCTTTTTCATGTAAATGGCTTAAATGTTTAGCAATTTTTGAAAAGTCATTAATACACCGCGTGAAGAATCTAGAAAGTCCTTAAAAACTCCTAATTTACCTCACACTTGTTGGGTAAGGTAAATTAGCGATCACTTGAATTTT
This sequence comes from Phalaenopsis hybrid cultivar, assembly GCA_002079205.1. Taxonomy (NCBI): domain Eukaryota; kingdom Viridiplantae; phylum Streptophyta; class Magnoliopsida; order Asparagales; family Orchidaceae; genus Phalaenopsis; species Phalaenopsis hybrid cultivar. Next base: position 78,886 of record JXCR01136982.1, read on the forward strand.
TATAGGGTCTACTTTCATGACACTTTCTCAAATCAGAAATCCTAAAACAATTCCTCAAGCTACCATAAATTGGCATTTTTCCCAGTTAAGGACTAAATTAGTTTCTTCCAGCATTTAAGAAGTTTTAATAAATGTTATAAACATGATTCAAATGAATTTCCAAACACTGAAAAATCATCCATAAAACTTCAATTCCTTTCTCAATTAAATCACAAAAACTAGCCATCATACATCTTTGAAATGTAGCAGGGGCATTACATAAATTAAAGGGCATTCTTCTAAAAGCAAATGTCCATAAAGACTGGTAAAAGTTGATTTCCCTTGATCCTTATAAGCTATTTTTATTTGGTGATCCCCAGTATATCCATCTAGAAAATAAAAGTATTTATGCTCAACTAGTCTATCCAACATTTAATCTAGAAAGGGTAGTAGAATTTGGATGAATTTTTGAAGAGGTGTTTGAAACAACCCTTTGTAAAAATGTAGGAGATAGTCCATAGACAAGAAAATTTATTCAATTAGCTTTTGAAAGGAGGCAAATTCTAGAAGATTCATTGAATGGAGGCACCCATTGGATTTTTATTAAAGAATACTTGGATCATTAAAGGAGTGAGGCCAGCCAATCCACATCCAATAGCCATCATTCATCTTAGTAACTGCCACCGCCACCACCGCCGCCACTGCTGCCGGCCACCTTTTTTTCTAATTTAAGTTTTAGTTTGTATTGCTAATGATTAAAGAGAATAAAGGAACTTCAAGAAATTTGATGGAGAGGATTTGAGATAAGTGTTTATCTTTGTGGCTAAATTTGGTTCTAAATTAGATTTATTGTTTGTGTGCATGAATGCTGCTTTTAAACTTAAGCGTGGTTATGTTTTCTCCATGAATTTTGAGTAGGTTTTTTATCTTTTCCTTAAAATGTAAATGATTAACTAGTAAAAAAAAGTTATATAAAGTATTAAACTTCAATGTTGGAAGTAGTTGTGTTGATTTGAAACCTTGTGCTTCATTTACTTCTCAGTTTGACCAATTAAGATGTTAATACCTGTTGTGAGAACATGTAAGATCCAAGATGGTATTGTCCCAGTGAACAAATGGTAAGAAGCACATTATAATTCATGGATGAGAATGTCGTTCATGGGGTTGAGTGCAAATAAGTATGGAAATAAACTTTCAAGGGTGTAGAATTAGAGAACTTTAGAGTGACAGGATAAAGCCCCCAATTTGATTTATAATTTTAAGTTTTGATACGAGATGTTAGCCCCCAAGTGGACGGAGAATAGGGAACCTACAGTGAGAGCTAGTGTCTTTCCTACCCAATTGGTCTTCAAGACTGTTCAAACTATATATTAGCAATGTTCTTTATAGAATCTCTCGTAAGGGTAAAGAATATTATTGCTCAAATTTGACACAACACATTTAAAATAATTCCACAAAAAGAATTTCTGCACTTGTTACTAATTCATGATAAGGAAAAAGATATTTTACTTATAGTGTCTACATCTTGCAATTATTTAGTTAAGTTAATTAGTTTCTTACTTTAATTTAATTGTCAAAAACTATAAAAAGAATCAAATTTTCATTCCTATTATAGCATCTTATGTTTAAGTAAGAATATTTTGCTAAGTAGAATTTTTGTTATTTAATCTTTCTAGTTTTATAAAGTGCATATTGCCAGTTTTTCCTGTGGGTTCAATATTCGGGGCTTAATCAAAAAGTCCTATATAACTTTATAACAATACGTATACTTACGTAGTATCTCATATTTAAATATTATAATTGTATTCTTTTTTGCTTCATAGAGGAAAATTTACCTAGCTTTCGCTTTGAATCAAGTTTTTGGCTTTATTGCAAAATAAGAATCACTTTTAAGGAAATTAAGCATATAATCGCATACATCGTATTTTACATATATATAGAAAATCGGGATGAAGTTTTTGGTGTCTTTGCCGGGGACACATTACAAAAATTTTTGAAGAGGAATATTGTAGTTTTGTTTTTATATTAAGTTCTTATTTGCATGTTTTTATTTTATTATATCTTTTTATGTGTTTTATAGTAATTTATGTGTAGTTCAGGTTCCACAGGACTTGTGCCTTATGATTCTGAATTAGAAAGATCTATTAGAAAATTTTAAAAATTTCTTGAAAAATTTCAAGAAATGACAAATCAAAATAATCAAAACGTTGAAAAGTTTAGACCTTTAAGTTATTATGCAAACCCTACGGTGGATGAGCTTCATTGTAGCATTCAAAAACTCGTTGTAGTGGCTAATTCATTTTAGCTTAAACCTATTATTATCCAAATGGTATCAAATAATCAGTTTAGGGGAGCACCAACTGAAGATTCAAATTTACATCTTGCTAATTTTCTAGAATAATGGGCTACATTTAAGTATGATGGCGTATCAAATGTGTTATAAAACTTAGATTATTTCATTTCTCACTGAGGTAAAAGGCTCAGATATGGTTACATTTGTTATCACCTGGATCTATCAGAACTTGAGGTGATTTAGCACAGAAATTCCTTGCTAAATATTTTCCACATCAAAAGCTACAAGGGTTAGAAAAGTTATTACATCTTTTTGTCAGTTTGAAATGGAATCTATTTATGAAGCATGAGAATGATTTAAATAACTTATAATAAAGTGTCCACTCCATGTTATACTAGATTGGTTAATAATTCAAACCTTTTACAATGGATTAGTTGGATCTTTTAGATCTATTACTGATGTCACTACTGGTGGTTCATTGATGTCAAAACCACTAATGATGCTTATGCTTTAATTGAATAAATGGCTACAAATAATTTTAAATGACCTTTTGAAAAGGTAAATCTTATGAAAGTATCCAATATTCATGAAATTGATGTTTTTGCAATGTTTGCAAATCAATTCGGTACAATTTCAAGAAAGTTGACCAATTTGGAATGAGTTTTTGTCAACTAATTTTCATGATTGAAGAGAATTCATTAAGTTAAATAGTAGATTCTCAAGAATCATTAGAAACTTTGAATGCCATAAATAATAAGTAGAATAACCCATATTCAAAATTTTATTAACAAGATTGGACAAACCAACCCAACTTTAATTGGAATAATACTTCGGGTGGTAATAATCAGCAATGGGGAAACAACCAAGTAAAACCATTATGAAACTGGGACAACCAAGGGAATAGTAATTATAGACCTACTTATCCTCTAGGTTTTAACAGTATTCAATAATTTAAGGAGAAGAAATTGTCTATAGAAAAAGTGGTGTTATAAATAAGAAATTAGTTACTAAGTCAAGGAGCCACAAATAGAAATATTGAGAATCATTAGTGTAAATAACAAATTCATTAAGTAATAGATCCAAAGGAACACATCCTAGTAATACATAAGTAAATCTAAAAGACCATAATAAAGAGCAAGTAAAAGCCGTTCAACTTAGAAGTGGAAGACAATTGGAAGGTAGAGTTTAAAAAGAGACTGAAGTAGAGAGAGAAGAGATTGAAAAACAAAAGAGGATGCTTTGAAAGGTTTAGAGAGACATATTTCACCACTTAAAGTTGTTTTAGAAATACCACCACCTACATTTTCTCATAGGCTTCGATAATAAAAATTAGATAAAAAATTTTCAAAATTTTTGGAAATTTTTACGAAGCTTACAATTAATGTTTTATTTGCTGAAGCCTTAGAACAAATGCCATTCTATGTGATGTTTATGAAGGATATTCTAATAGGAAAAGAAAGTTTAAAGATAATGAGACTGTTGCACTTACTGAGGAGTGCAGTGCTATAATTCAGAAAAAGCTTCCTTACAAGCTTGGAAGCGTCACAATTCTATTTGCAATAGGAGACAGATTTTAGGGAAAATCTTTATGTGATTTAGGTGAAAGCATCAACCTTATGCCATTATCAATATCTAAAAGATTGGGATTAGAAGAAATATCCTCTACTACTGTAACTCTGTAGTCAGCAGATCGTTCAATAACCTATCCTAAAGGAGTTATAGAAGATGCCTAATGAATGTAGATCAATTTTTCTTTCCTGTTGATTTCATTGTGCAATATATGGAGGAAGATAAGGAGATACCTATCATTTTGGGAGACCTTTCCTAGCCACATGAAGAGTAATGATAGATGTGCAGAAAGGAGAATTAAGTATGCACGTCAATGATGAAATAATTACTTTAAATATTTCCTAATTAATGAAGCACCGTGCAAAAGGTAAAGATCTTAAATGTTATAGAATTGATGTGTTAAGATAGTTAAGTGAGTGCCACTTCAAAATAACTTATGAAGAGAAAAATAAAATGAAAGAGTTTGAACATGAGCAAGAAGAGGAATTATATCGATATAAAGATTTATAGAAGGAAGATTTAAATTATGTTTGAGAAAGTTTTGAAGTTTTGGAGACAACAAAAAAAAGATAAATATTTTTGCCCATCAATTAAAAAACCTCCTATGCTTGAGTTGAAGTTACTTCCTGAACATTTGAAGTATGCCTTTTTATGTGATTCCTCAATATTACCTGTTATAATTTCTTTAAAACTAACTATAGAAGAAGAAGAGAGTTCAATGAAAACTTTGAGGAGTTAAAAGGGAGCCTTTGGATGGACAAGTGCTGATATAAAAGGAATCATTCCTTCAATTTGTATGCATAGAATTCATCTGGAAGAGAACTGCAAACCCAGAGCTGATCCTCAAAGGAGATTGAATCCTATTATGAAAGAAGTTGTTAAGAAAGATATTTTAAAGTGGTTAGATGATGAAATTATTCACCCTATTTCAGATAGTGCGTGGATTAGTCTGATTCACTACGTTCCTAAGAAAGTTGGATTCACTATTACTTTAAATAAACATAACAAGTTAATACCAACAAGATAAGTCAGAGGATAGAAATAAAGCATTGATTATAGAAAAATAAATCTTGCCATTAGGAAAGAACAATTTTAACTACCCTTTCTAGATCGAATGCTAGATAGACTAGATGAGCATAAATATTATTATTATTATTTAGATGGATATATTGGTTATCACCAAATACAAATAACTTCTGAGGATCAAGAGAAAATAACTTTTACCAGTACTTTGGTACATTTGCTTTTAGAAGAATGCCCTTTGATTTATGTAATGCACCTGCTTCATTTCAGAGTTGTATGATGACTATTTTTTGTCATTTAATTAAAAAAGGGATTAAAGTTTTCAATTTTTGGAACTTCATTTGAATTATGTTTGAAACATTGATCAAAAGTTCTTAAGCTCTGTGAAGAAAAAAATTTAGTCCTTAGATGAGAAAATGTCAATTTATAATAGAAAGAGGAATAGTTTTGGGACATCAAATTTCAGAAAATTGTATGGAAGTAAACCTTGCAAAAAATTTAATTGAACGCTAATTTACCTTACCCAACAAGTGTAAAGGAAATTAAGTGTTGTTTAGAAGATGTTGGATTGTACAGGCGGTATATTAAAGACTTTTCAAAAATTGCTAAGCCTCTATGCCATTTAATTAAAAAAGATGTATTTTTTAATTTTAGTAAAGAGTGTGTAAAAGATTTTGAATTATTAAAATAAAAATTATTCACTGCACCAATTATTGTTTCACTAGATTGGGAAAAACCTTTTGAATTAATGTGTGTTTGTAGTAATTATTGTATTGGAACTATTTTAGGACAGAGACATGATAAGATTTTCAAGGTTATCTAGTATGCTAGTAGAACTCTTAGTGAAGCTCAAATTAATTATACCACAACTGAGAAAGAGTTATTAGTAGTAGTTTATGCTTTTGATAAATTTAGATCATAGTTAATTGGAACTAAATGTATAGTGCATACATATCATTATCCTATTAAGCATTTAATGAAAAAGAAGGATGGAAAACTGAGACTAATAAGAAGTGTTCTTCTTTTGCAGGAATTTGACTTTGAGATAGTAAATAGGAAAGGAGCTGAGAATCAAATTACTGAAAATCAATCGAGGCTTGAATTTGAAAGACCACTCAGTTTTGAAAAAGAGATTAACGAACATTTTTCAAATGAGGAATTGCTTAACATTAATGAGTATCGTGTTCCATGGTATGTCGAAATTGTGAATTTCATTGTTAGTGATATTATACCATATGGAATGACATACCAATAGAAGAGAAACTTTTTATCTGAAGCTAAGACTTAATTTTGAGATGACGCATTTTTATATAAACAAGGAAAGGATCTATTTATTTGAAGATGTTTGCCTTTAGAAGAAACTTATGAAATTATTCAAAAATGTTATAATTCTGATTTTAGGGGACAATTTGGTGTTGATAAAATAGCATATAATGTTTTACAATCTAGATTTTTTTGCCTACAATCTTTAGAGATGTTAACGCTTATATCAAAACTTGTGATTGATGTGAATGTGTAGGAAATATTTCTAAGAGGAATGAAATGCCCTCAAATTTGTGTAAGAAATTGAGATATTTGATGTTTGGGGATTAGATTTCATGGAACCATTTATATCATCTTTCGGGGATTTATATATATTGTTAGCAGTAGCAATGTATCCCAATGGATAGAAGTTGTTGCTTTACCTCCAAATAAATATCATGGAACTTTGCTCAAAGTGTTGCAAAGTTTTTTAAAATGAATATATTTTATAAATTTGAGATGTCCAGAATGATCATATGTGAAGGGGGGAGTCATTTCATAAACTTAAGGATGGAGAAATTATTAAAGAAATATCATATTAAACATCAAATTGTTACTGCTTATTATCCTCAGATAAGTGGTTTAGATGAATTATCCAATCATGAAAATAAAGAATATTGGAAAAATATATGAATACAACCAATATGGATTGGTTAGTCAAACTTCACTATGCTTTGTGGGCTTATAGGACTGCATACAGAACTTCTATGAGAATGTCCCCATACACGCTAATATTTAGGAAAGTGTGTCACTTACCAATTGAACTCAAGCATAAAGCACATTGGGCTATTAAGGAATTTAATTACAATTTAAAGGATGCTGGTGAGAAAAGGTTATTACAATTGAAAGAGCTTGAAGAGATAAGGACTGAATCTTATGAAAGTGCTAAGATACACGAAGAAAAGATGAAGATGTGGCATGATTTGATGATTCTGACTAAAAATTTTGAGCCAAGGTAACAAGTTCTGGTTTATAATGCAAGATTAATATTATTTCCATGCAAACTTAGGTCCAGGTGGATGGGCCCATTTGTTGTGATGAAAGTTTATCACTATCGAGCTGTGGATATCAAAGATCCTAAAATTGATAAAATATTCAAAGAGAATGGCCACAGGTTGAAATCCTATTTCATAGGTGATGAACTTAAATTAAATAATATTATGATGTTAGGTTAACCAGAATAAGAATTGGTTACGTTGGGCTGTCGATGTTAATTCAAGTGCTATGTAGGAGGCAACCCATAATTATATATGTGTTTTTTTGAATGTTATGTTGTTGTGTTTAATTTAGAAAATTTTGGCTGTATTTTGGATATGTAATGATTTAGTGATTATTCTAAGACCTTAAAAGATGACTTAGACATGTTAGAATGTGTATTTGGATGTTAAGTTGACATGTACTAAATTTAGCACTGACACCTAAGCGCTAATATCCAGCGCGATAGTTAGAAAACATCTGCAAATTTTAGTTTCTAGGAGTTTTTACCGTGACTTGGTTGGCTTTAACGTGGGAGAATAGTTCTAGGACATGCCTAGGAGTTATAGGGGGGCTTAGAGCCTATAAATAGAAGGGTTTGAGAAGAAGTCTCACCACACTTCCGTTTAACCCTAAATCCAAGTGAGAAAGTGAGAGCTTTGGAAAAACGTCATCTTGGAAGAGTGATTTAAAGAAGATGGAGGAAGTAATGAGGATTAATATTGTTAATCAGAGTGCGCAAGAGATATACAACTGTTTCCTCACTGTTAATATTGAATGAATAATGGAGAAAATCACTAAAATTAAGGCTGACGTGGCTTCAATTGAAGCAAAAGTGATGAAAGTTAACGCACATCTGGATCATATGGGATGGAAACTTAAGATATAATTTAGCCATATCAATTTTATAGAAGAAGCAGACAAGGCTATGTATTTGAAGAACAAATGGATTGAAGAAGATTCAACAAAAGTTATTAACCATTGTCCGTTCTTTCAGATTTTCATTCTAAATGTTGAAGGAGAGACTAATGATATGCCAGGATTTGTTCCACCAAATGGAGATGGGAATTAAGTTCGTGATTTAGTGTTTATGTGTTTAGTGTTTGTTTGTTAAATGTTAAGTGTGTTTAGCATGTTATTAATGTGATGATTGTTAGAGTTTGTATTTAGGAATTTTCTCATTCAATACTATTTGGTTTGAGAATTTAAGTATTGAAAATGTTTTAAATCATTCATGAATGAACATAAGTGTTTGTTTATGTGAAATTTTGTATTTTTTAGTGTTGAATTGAATTAGTTAAGATTGGTGAATCTTGCGAAAGAGGAGAGTTGAAAGGGAATAAAATAGTTATTAAAGAGTTATGAGACTTTGTAGGGTTGGTTGACTTAGGCTCGGAGTGCATTTCACGTAAATCAAAAAAATTAAAATTTATGCACTAGCGCCTAAGCGCCAAGACCCCATGCTTAAGCACTGCATAATTCGAGAGATTGGTGCATGTCGGCGATTATTTCGGGTTGATTTGTGGGGTTGCCCGTAAGAAGCTGTCGGAATCGAAATCCCTTCACCCGCTTTGAAAGGACGTTGAAGTATGAAATCAAACTGACCCCATATTTTTCATAGTTTAAAATGAAAGAGCACTGTACCTCGAATCATGTACCTATCCCAAAGGATAAACACAAGACTTGAGGATGAGGCTCTATCAAAATAAACTATGGAAAGTATGACGTCCGTTTGGTCTGCGAAACCTTTATATTTGCCGACAAGTTCCCCTATTTAATATAAAGGATTAAATAGGGTTTATATTAAGCTGGGTTCGGACATGCTTCCTATAAGGGTAAGACCCTATAGTTAATTACATCTTAAAGGACTAAAGTCACTTAAGAAGACTCTCGATGAAAATCAAGAAATATCATCTGCAAGGAATTTCAAAGGGTAGGACTGTTCAACGAAATAAAACTTAGAGGTGTGAAAGGGGATTAGTTCAAATTTGGAACATTTTATTGTAGAATCCAAAGGAAGAGGAACTAGGGGATGTCATGGATCCAGAGGAGAACCTCGATGACTTCCCAAGCTATCCTAATGCTAGAACTAGGGGATGTCCTGGATCTAGAGGAGAACCTCGGTGACTTCCCAAGCTATCCTAATGTTTCGCTTCAGTTTTGAGGAGAAATATTTAGGTGTTTCATCCTGCCAATTTTATTATTTTAGGGCTTACATTTGTGTGAAATCATCACACAAATAGCTTAGAAGATGTGAGGATTTAGGTCGTGACAAACGACAACCTCGGAATCCTAAGACGAGTTAGGTCCTAGAAGATGTGAGGATTTAGGTCGTGACAAACGACAACCTCAGAATCCTAAGACGAGTTAACTATCACACAAATAGCCTGAAAGATGTGAGGATTTAGGTCATGACAAACGACAACCTCGGAATCCTAATGATGTGAGGATTTAGGTCGTGACAAACGACAACCTCGGAATCCTAAGACGAGTTAGGGCTTAGTACAACAGAGCTATACAAAGGCCTAAAGATGAGGTGAGGATTTATGTTGCATAAGCAGACAACCTCAAAATCCTATGGCTTGGTTGTTTAATTGATTTAGGTCATGACAAACGACAACCTCGGAATCCTAAGACGAGTTAGGGCTTATATTGTATAGAGCTATACAAAGGCCTAAAGATGATGTGAGGATTTACATTGCATAAGCAAGAAACCTCGAAGTTAGGTTGTGACAAATGACAACCTCAGAATCCTAAGACGAGTTAGGGCTTATATTGTATAGGAAGATGTGAGGATTTAGGTCATGACAAACGATAACCTCGGAATCCTAAGACGAGTTAGGGCTTATATTGTATAGCAGGGCTATTAACAAACGACAACCTCGGAATCCTAAGACGAGTTAGGGCTTATATTGTATAGCAGGGCTATGCCCCTAAAGATAAGGTGAGGATTTATGGTTCTCAAGCAAGCAACCTCGAAGTCCTATGGCTTTGTTGTTTTAGTCTAAGGAAGGAAGATTGATTTAGCTGAGGAAGACAATTTTTGCTGTTGAAGATGGCCGTGCTGCCCACCATGCTAGCTCCAAGCTCCTGCCACGACGAGTTTGAATTATCTATTGTGTCAAGTTATAATATCAAATCAGGTGGCCCTATG
>JXCR01136982.1:100319-115282 GCA_002079205.1 Phalaenopsis hybrid cultivar
TTGATTATGGTGCCTAGGTGCCGTGCTCTTTATGTTTTGGGGCCTATGTGCCAAATTCTAACACTTAGACGGAAGATAATCATTGGTATTTTTGCTTCATTTGACTCCAATTTTCTCCATTTTCCCTCCATTTGCTTCATTTACTCCATTTAGTTTACCTACAACCAAAATCATCAAAAATAGCTTTCATTAAAGCGTAATATCATTAAAAATAGGCATTAAATGTACAAATATAAATAACATATTTTAGGCATGTTAAAATCCCCCAAACTTAATTGTTACTTGTCCTCAAGTAACTTATTTCTTCTGAAAAAATATGTTAACATATTTTAATATTTGGTAGTTGGTTTCATTAAAGAACTTTTATGGTTTTGTCCTGTAAATGTGGTAGTCGTGACTTTAGGAAAATCTTAATAATTTAGGCTAGAACTAAGGCAAAAAAATATTTTGCAATCAAGTCTCAGAATTCTAATTCTTCTATTCATTTCAAAATTAATTATAGTTTGAAAAAAAATAAGAGTCTCAGAAAAATAACAGAGAGAATTTGAGAGAACTCTACTACTAAAGGTAAACTAAAATTGCATAAAATAAAAGCTAAAGAATGTAATTAAGTCTCTTTCTTTAAAATGATTCAAGCGAAACCAATTTTTAATTAGGCAGCTCCTCAAGCTTCTCCTCACTTTCAAAAATGCTTTTTTTTCTTTCTTTCTTTGTTTATTTTTCTTTTATTTTCTTACTTTCATGATCATTTTCAATACTTTCTTTACTTTTTCTCAGAGAGGATTACTATATCTAGATCAGTCTTTCATGATTTTGAACTTGACTACCCTCCTCTTAAAGTTAAGAACTCGTCACATTTCTTTACTTTGATAATTTCCATTAGTTCTTAAAAAAAAATTCATACTCTCCATTCTTTTAAAGTATGTCGGCACTATTTTCGGTTGGAGGAGTTGCTCATAAGAAGTTGTCGGTTACCAGAATCAAAATCTCATCGCCCGCTTTGGAAGGACGTTTTAATTTACATATATATTTAGTTTTATAAAAATATGAAATCAAACTGACCCCATATTTTTCATAGTTTAACACTGTTTAGAAAAATATGAAATCAAACTGACCCCATATTTTTTATAGTTTAAATGAAAGAGCACTAATGTATCTATCCCAAAGGATAAACACAAGACTTGAGGATGAGGCTCGATAAAATAAACTAAGGAACCATATTTTTCATAGTTTAAATGAAAGAGCATTGTACCTCAAATCTTGTATCTATCCCGAAGGATTTTTCATAGTTTAAAATGAAAGAGCACTGTACCTCAAATCCTGTATCTATCCCAAAGGATAAATTTTTGTAGTTTAAAATGAAAGAGCACTGTACCTCAAATCATGTATCTATCCCGAAGGATAAACACAAGGCACTGTACCTCAAATCCTGTATCTATCCCAAAGGATAAACACAAGACTTGAGGATGAGGCTGTTTAAATGAAAGAGCGTTGTACCTCAAATCTTGTATCTATCCCAAAGGATAAACACAAGACTTGAGGATGAGGCTCGATAAAAAAAACTAAGGAAAGTATGACGTCTGTTTGGTCTGCGAAACCTTTGTATTTTCCCACAAGTTCCTAGCATTGTACTTCAAATCCTATATCTATCCCGAAGGATAAACACAAGACTTGAGGATGAGGCTCGATCAAATACAAGGGATATATCAAATTCGTTTGGTCTGTGAAACCTTTGTATTTGTCGATAAGTTCCCTTATTTAATATAAAGAATTAAATAGGATTTATATTAAGCTGGGTTCAGACATGCTTCCTATAAGGGCAAACCCCAATAGTTAATTACATCTTAAATAACCAAAGTCACCTTAGAAGACTCTCAACAAAAATCAGAAAATATTATCTTTAAGAAGTTTCAAAGGGTAGGACTTTTCAATGAGATCGAACGTAGAGGTGTGAAAGGGGATTGGTTCAAATTTGGAAACATTTTATTGTAGTGTCTGAAGGAGGAAGAACTACGGGATGTCATAGATCCAGAAGAGAACCTCAGTGACTTCTCAAGCTATCCTAATCTTTGGCATCAGTTTTGAGGAGAAATATTTAGGTGTTTCATCCTGTAAATTTTATTAGTTAGGGCTTACATTTGTGTGAAACGATCACATAAATAGCCTAGAAGCTGTGAGGATTTAGGTCGTGACAAATGACAACCTCAGAATCCTAAGACAAGTTAAGACTTATATTGTATAGCAGGGCTAAATAATGGCCTAAAGATAAGGTGAGGATTTATGTTGCATAAGCAAGTAACCTTAAAGTCCTATGGCTTTGTTATTTATATCTAAGGAAGGAAGATTGGTTTAGCTGGGGAAGACATGTTTTGTTGTTGAAGATGGTCGTGCTACACACCATGCTAGCTCCAAGCTTCTTACTGTGACGAGTTTAAGGTTTCTAGTGTGTCGAGTTATGATGTCAAATTAGGTGGCCCTATGGTTGATGTCCTTTAAATTTTATGGGGGCATGTTAAAGTTGATTAGAATGACAACGGTTAGGATCTTATGGTTCCCTTGTTCCAGCACCACTATTTTCTATTGGATTGACTTAGTCCAAATGAACTTACTAAAGTCAACTTAATGAGTTGCATAATTTCATTTAGACCGTGGGAAGCCTCTTTAGCAACTGTAGGTTACCTCCTCCAAGGAATTTCCGATCATCCGATAGAGATATCTTATTTTAGTTGCAATTGTAGTTTGATGTGATTTTTGTAATTAAATTTTGAGTCATATTTTATTTTGAATGTTATGGAGGTGATTTTTATCTTGGTTAATTTTAGTTTTTGTTTTGGTTTTGTTTTTGATGTAGGGTGACATTGTTGTTTAGCAGCAAATTTGCAGGTATAAAAGTATAGTATGAAGGTACAAGAAAGAAAAAGCTAAAATTTATAAAAGCGTACCTAGCGAGTCTTCTCGTTCCACCACCTGAAACTCAAAAGGCATGTTAAGGCAGTTTATATGAAAGGGGGAAGTAAAATTTTGACAACCTACCTAACCCCAGGTCATATATTGGTGGGTCCTTATTAATTTGATTAAGGATGATATTTGTCAAGCAAAACATATTAAGCTTAGTAGCTCTCTGAGGTATCCAACAGGTTGAGAGGAAGAAGCAGGTCCATGCTTCCCTCTTATCACCTCATGAAAAGCCTCGAGCTCATTTAAACTTATTACTTAAGCCTAAATGTTAATTAAAGCTAAATTTCCAAAATTACACATTTGCCCTTAAGGCTCTAACACTTCATAATTTATCAAATTTCCTCCTTGAATTAAGCCTAAATGTTAATTAAGACTAAATTTCCAAAATTACACATTTGCCCTTAAGGCTCTAACACTTCATAATTTATCAAATTTAATCTAAATGACTTTGAAATTTTTATCCTACCTCATTCATGGGTTAGTTAAGACATCTCAGGCAAAAAATTGATTTTTCAAAATTTAATTTAATTTATATAATTATTTTCATGTAAAAATAGGATTCTTCAAAGAAAATTCCTAACTTGACCAAGGTAAATCCTAATCCTTTGATATGTTTGTTGGAGGTAGACCTAGATTAAAGAAGCCTTTAGACCAAATTTCATTATTTTTTGATTTTTTTGAATTTTAAGAATTATTTTAAGTTCTGGGGTATTTATTAAATATAAAAAATTTTAAATGGGGAAATTTAAGTTTTGTATTTTTGAAAAATCTTCTTGTGGTCAAAGAACACAGAAGAGAAAATTTTATATTTTTTAAGTTTTATTTAATTTATTGCAATTATTTTAATGAAAATCCATTTTTACCCTTTAAAAATTATTTTTAAGATTTAAAATTCAGTATCTTTATCCAGAAAATCAAGAAAAATATTCAAGTTATTCCTAAGTGCTTAGGAAGCAATATAGAACATTTTTATGAATTTTATTATTTTTGTGCTTTTTAATTATTTAAATATTTAAAAATAAGCTAAAAAACAAGTTTTTATTTTAAATACCATTTTATTTTTAGAAAACACCCTTGATCACAGAGAACTCAAAAAACAAGTTTTTATAAATTGTGTGAGTTATATTTTGATTTTTTAAAAAAACATTTAAGTGCTAAAATGATATTTATATTTAAAAATCAACTTAAGTTACCAAATAAGCTCAAAATGCTTTGGAATTTTTATGGTGAGTTCTCTAGATCCTAAACAATATTGGAGATAAAAAATTTATTCATTTTGTTGTTCTTATTTTTTAAAATAAATTTTATTTATGTTTTAGGTTTGGTGAAGATTTAGTGAATTCTTTAATGACTTAACTTATGAAATTTTTTCCAAGGGGACCTCTGGTCATAGTGAACCTTCCAAAATTTTCTAGGAATTTTTTGAGGAACATGCTAATTATCATGATTAATTTATGCAAATAATAGAGATAAACTTAAAAAATATGGATCTCTTTCTAGGGATCTCCTGTGACTTTGGNATGTCTAGGGACCTCCTCTGACTTTGGAAAAATCAGAGGATGTTCTCTAAGACAGAGGCACAACATGTTAAAATTTCAAGCCATGGTGATATTACTACATGCACGGAGAATCAAAACTTGCAAATCAGTGTTTTATTATTTAAAAATAATATATGCATCAAATGAACTCCAAATGATTTCCACATTTTTTTACTCTGTTCACTAAGCAAGTGGATATTTTTATTTTATTTTTATGATTTTTCTACACTAAGATATGAATTTTTAAAGCTAGGGCTATTTATTTAAATAAGGAAGTCCCTATTTTTCAATTTAAACGTGTGGCGCTGATTGTATCCTAAGCAGCTCCGATAGCACGCGTAGCACGCTTTGGTTGGACGCTACCATCCACGTAGCTATCGACCCGCAATTCATGTAAGTAAGAGTTGTCTGCCTCGGTCTCCTCCATTCATCTGATATACACGCGATCAGACGACTCCCCGTCTTCATCCCCAATAGAGTGATCCCGTGACCGTCCACACTAAAACTCTAAGATCTCAGCCTAGACTCAACCAAATCACCTCTGATTTGATCCTATTGACTCGTCTAAGTTAGAAAAAACATATCCATATGGTAATTATGCAATTACATTAAGCCTAATCAAATGTAGAATCCAAATAGGCTCGAGAGGAAGAGAGCCTCAATACCTTGGCTCTGAGAAGGGAAGCTTCGATCAGAGAGTCTCGACACGTTTGTTGGGGTCCAAAGAAGCTAGGGATTAAGGCTCTTGCTATGGTGAAATTTCTAGATCCAAATTCGACCAAGACCAATTTCAGTTGTTGATCAAAGTCTATATTAAGGGCTCTATGGAAGGGGAATTGTGATCGGGGGTACCAAGCAGCAAGTCTTCATCTGTGAAGGTTACCCCAGGTTGTTCTTTCAACAAACAAACTTGATCTGAGGATGTGCTAGCCAATTGAGCTAAGCAAATTTCTGGGTCAAGAAAAGCTGTAACCAAAAGCTCTCTCATCTCCTTTGACAAGATCAAAGAGTCGTAGATGCTTAATCGGGTCGACAACTTCCTAAGATGAGCTAACACGTTGTAGTCTACTTTTTACGATCCTTTGATTTTGTCTTGATCAAATAGTTCTTCCATTGGTGGAGGTAGGGGTATCTCCTCTCAAATCATTATATGCTTTCCTTTGTCTGTTAGAGCTGTTCTTAGTGGTAGCACTTTTCCGCTCCTCAAGTTAACTTCTATGATTTCTTCTTCTTGAGATATCATTATTGAATCTTCCGATGTCTCCTTCTCTTCGTCAAAAAGATCTTAGTTGATGGTAAGCGGTGTACCGTGATGCTTGAGAATTGGCTCCTCGTTATAGGTGTTTTTGTAAACGGTATCATTGATGTCTTCTTTGGACTTGACAACGAGTTCACCTGACTCAAGTGCGATTTGAGGATCATTTTGGGGATCGAGATCAAAGTTTGATTGGTCGTAATCAGTTACATTATAACTAAAAATAGTTAAAACGTAGCTGAAATCACAATCATTATATTCATAAGACCCCGGAGGGATAAAAAGATAATCGTACAAAGTCAAGGGTTTGAGGATTTTCTTCCCCAAATCTGAGACAACTAATCTAGTAGAGACGGCCCATATCCTACCCCCCGTGCTATCAATCTTTGTAGTGACACTTTTCTTCTTTTTTATCCTTGAAGATGATGGATCTCTTGACAAAACCTTCATCTCAGGCTTGGTATGTTGTGGACTCTCAATGGAGGCTTGTCTTGATGCAAACTGGATCTTGTTCAGTATTTTCTTGGATAATCTACTCCAGACATCATTCCATCCTTCTTCTCTGGTATATGCAGAAGATTATTTTGATCGATCTTGTATTTGATTGAGGACCTTCTTGAGTTCATCCTAAGTTGTACTCCATCCATCTGTTCCATTATGCGGACCAATTGGGGAGATTGGTTCTGTCGAAATCATATTTATGGAACCTTTTTCAGGTTCTTATAAATATTCTTTCAGGATTGTTATGTTCCCTTCTTTAAGGTTCTTCTTGAGCTAGTCTTTAAAGATAAAGCATTTTTCTATAGTGTGCCCAAGCAACCGATGGTATGGGCAATAATTTAGTTCATTCTTCCTATCCACCTCTTAGTGCTTCTTTGGATCTAGTAGTCTGAACTTCGACTTCTTCATCAGACTTCTGAATATTTTAGGTATAGCTTCATCTTTGAAAGAATACACCATTTTACATCATTCTAACAGGGACATTTTCTTAACCCTTGTTCAAGGTGATCCTTCTTGAGGTGGTCACTCGTTGGATTGACTACTCTGTTTCTTAGCATACTGTGATGAAGACCGGTGAGGCTCTTCTGCATATATCTTCATCGGCTGCTTTCCTTTGTCGATGGTCACTACTAATCGTGATTTTTTTTCAAACACTATGATCACCTTAGCCTTTTCATGTGGCTCCATGTGCTTTATTTCCTCTTGAAGACTGTTGGCTTTACTGAGTAGCTTCTCAAAGGATTTGATGGTGAGTCCCTTAAGCATGAAAGCTACTGCCCAAGAATGCTCTTGAGTAGAATTTCAATCGCATGATGTTTCTGTAGCTGGGGTTCACATTTCATGCTAAGGTTTATCCACCTTAAAATGTAGTCCACCAAAGTTTCACTAGGCTTTTGTTTTTCCATCATGAGCGCTCCAATAGACACATGGTGCTGTGCCCTTGCAAATCTTTTCACAAACCATTGTTCCAACTCATTAAATGTTTTAACTGACCCGTTGGGCAAGTCATTGTACCAGTCGAAAGTAATTCATGACAAGCTGCTGATCAATTATTAGAAGAGTAGAGCTTCACTATTTCTCGTGTTACCACTGTTGGCTCCGAAATGTGCTATAAGCTGTCTGAGATTCTCAGTCCCATCAAATATCTTAAAGTTTGGGGCCACAAAACCCTTGGGGAAAGGCACGACATTGAATTCCTTCGGGTAAGGTCTTCCCTTTAGAACCAATGCCCCACCCTTAAATTGGGTTAAGGCATCCCGCACTTATTCAACCATTTGCTTGAATTCCTTTTCTGTTATAGCACCTAATGGAGAATCCTTTCTATGTTGCTTGTCTCTGTTTACTGAAGAAACCTCTCTTCTTTCATCTGTGATGTGTATGATCTCTGGCTGATTGATCTCTGGAGAAACCAATTGCGGCGCTTGTGATTTCCCCTGAATAGTGGCTATGGCGGTCATGGCTGCGGTCATTTCTTCTATTCTTTTCTCCAGTAGGCTAACTTATTCAACCCTTTGAAGGATAGCCCTAAGCATCTCATCTACAGCGTTCTCTTCAGTGCGAGGTTGAGCCTCGCGCACAGATGTGGCAGCTCTTGTTTCAATTACATGGAAATCCATGAAATCTTCTTCCAAGTAATCATTGTAATCAAAATTTTCATTGTCTCTATCGACAGAAACTCCGTGTTCTCAAGATAACTCAGAAATCTCGATCCTGAGTTTCTCAACTTTCTCTTCATTTATTGATTCCTTCATCGCTTTAAGATATGGAGGACCCTGATGGACATCCTCTACTTGTTCCTCCATCTTGTTGGCTATTGTTGCGAAGATGCCAAATATTTCAGACCCTGGTTTCATTTCCCTTTCTTGTCCCGTGGGCTCACTGGACTTTATCAGTGCAGCAACCTTGGGTACCCATACCTTTATCTTTTTCAATAATGATGTCTCAGGACTAAGTGTCTTAGTAGAAACATCAGTGTGTCGAGGTAAATTATGCTCCCTGTGGTGTAGACCGGCTACATTGTCAGGTAATCGTCTTGTCCTTCTCTTTGGGATTGTAGGAATACCTTCATAATGGGTGATGAGTAAAATCTTTAGACCCAATCTAAACTTAACTGGTCGACGGCCTGCAGTCCTCGTGGTGATATAATCAGTAGTAACTACAGTGGTATCAACTCTGTTCCCTAAACTGAACCAAACGGGAATGCGAGTAGGGGGCACTTCAGTTGTCTTGTGGCACTGTCTGACGGACTTGATGCCCTTCAAAATTTCCTTCTTCATGCGAGGGGAAATTGCATCTCCCACTCTTTTAAGTAACTCACTAACTGAACATCCTTCTTTAGTAGCTAGCCTTTTGAAAACTGCACTAACTCGGGTGATAGGAGTGAACTTCTTTCTCTCCTCACTATGTCCATGAAGTGGTGATAATGTTGCGGCGATTCTCTAGATACTCTCATATCTATCGGTATCCGTCGGAGGATGGAATTTACTCCCTCATAATAGAGGATAAATTTCTGGTAATCCTTCTTCATCTTGATGACGTTCCACCTTAACAGGTGCCTTTTTTGGAGCATGGGCTTTGAAGGCTCTCTGAACCCTTTTGTTACAGTTCCTTTTTTGGGTTCAGGTCAGTGGCAAAGTCCTTGAGCTTGATCCGATTTCAAACACGGGTGGTGGGATAGTTAATCCTTCAGTCATATCCTTAATAATCATTACTTCTTTCCCCTTAGAAGCAGCGGGGCTAGCAGGTTTGGCAGGTGTCGTGACAGTAGTAGTTTTAAACTTCTTATAGGCAGGGAAGTCTTGAAGGCAGTTTAGGCTAAATTCTGCAGACGACTCCTGTATTTCCAAAGTGACAATCTTCATTATCACAAACAGGGCCTTCCCAAGGATGACGTTGAGATCTTCAAATTTGGCTCCAAATTTGATGGTAGGAACGAGATTACGGGCTTTGTGGCTCATTGGCAGGTTGCAAGAAAAGGTCAGCATGGAGTAGGCCATTGCAGCAGGATTGAAAATAGAAAGTTTCATGGTTAGCTATATGGCCAAAAACCTCGTAATTTTTTAGTACAAGCACTGAAAGTAGAGGCTGATCTGTAGACTGGGCGGGTCTTAATTTATGGATATTTTAAAATTTTGTATAAGAAAAATCAAGAGGTGTAAAATTTACTTAATATAAGAAAATTTTAAAGTGCCCACAGCACAACACGATTTTGTTTGATTTGCAGAATAGCAAATCAAATTTGGTAGGGAGATATAAAGTTATTTAGGACCCAGTGCGGGACCCATTTAGTGGCAGACAATGCCGAGGTGTAACTAGTACACCGATACACCTATTGGGGGTCCGACCCCACATGAAAATTTAAAGAGTCCTTAATTGCCTCTTGAACCCCTCTGTTCAAAGACTGTTGAACAGATAGTCCTGAAGTCCAAGGAGTTAGCCGTACTTTCCAAAAATATAAATGGTAAAGTGTGCTAACAGAAGAAGAGTAATTTGGTACAAGAGGGACATGGACACATTACCGATGTGTGAAGATAATATTTCTTCATTTGAATGGAGAGTAAAGCTTGTCCCCAGCGGAGTTGCCAGTGCTAATTTTGGTTGGAGTAGTGCCCGTAAGAAGCTGTCGGTCACCGGAACCGAAATCATGTCTCCCGCTTCAGAAGGACGTTTTAATTTACATTTATATATTTAGTTCTACAAAAATATGAAGTCAAACTGACACCATATTTTTCCTAGTTTAAATGAAAGAGCATTGTACCTCAAATCCTGTATCTATCCTGAAGGATAAACACAAGACTTGAGGATNAGAGTTTAGAGTGTTGTAAAAGAGAAGATATTCAAAGGAACTTTAACAGTTTGGTGGAGGATTTGAGATAAGTTTTTATCTTTGTTTCTAAACTACTTTTGGTTTTAATTGAGACTTCTTGTTGGTTTGACAATGATTTCTACTTTTAAATAAAAGACTACTTTTAGTTTTAATTAATGTATTGTTGGTTTGACAATGATTTCTACTTTTAAACTAAAGTATGGTTTTGTTTTCTCCATACAATATTGTTGGTTTGACAATAATTTCTTCTTTTAAACTAAAGTGTGGTTTTATTTTCTCCATAAATATTGGTTTGACAATGATTTCTACTTTTAAACTAAAGTGTGATTTTATTTTCTCCATGGATTATGAGATTTGACAATGATTTCTACTTTTAAACTAAAGTGTGGTTTTGTTTTCTCCATGGATTCTGAGTTTTTTTATCTTTTTGTTTTAGACTACTTTTGGTTTTAATCGAGACTTGTTGTTGGTTTGACAAGATTTCTTCTTTTAAACTAAAGTGTATTTTGTTTTCTCCATTGATTCTGAGTAGTTTTCTTTATCTTTCTCCTTAAAATGATAAGTAATTAATGTGTTGGATGGAAGTTGTGAAGAGTATTAATCTTTAATGTTAGAAGAAGTTGTGATGATTCAAATTCATGCACTTCATTTACTTATTGATTTGACCCATCTAGATATTAAAATTTGTTGAGAGAACATGTAAGAACTGGGTTGGTATTGTCTCAATCAACAAATGGAAAGAATCACATGAGGTTGTATGAATGAGAATGTAATTCATATGATTTAGTGTAAATAAATAGGAAAATAAACATTGAAGGGTATAGAGTTAGAGGACTATAAAGTGACAGGTTAAAGCCCCCAAATTGATTTATTATTTTAGGTTCTGATACGAGATGTTAGCCCCAAAGTGGAGGGAATCGAGAGAACTCTAGAGTGAGAGCCGGTATCTTCCCTACTTAGTTGGTCTTCAGAACTATTCAAACTTTAAATTAGTCAATATTTTTATAGCATCTCTAGTAAGGGTACAGAATATTATTGCTCCTAATTGGCACCACACAATTTGCATACTTCCACTACTGAATTCCTATATTTATTACTGATTCATGAAAAGGAGAAAGATATTTTTATAATCTGTGTTTTTCTCTTACATAAACTAAAGTTATTTAGAAGTTGTTACTGTTTTGTCAAAATATAAAAAATACCAAAAATATTTGAATTTTTATTACTGTAAAATTATCTATAGTTTAAGTAATTATCTTTTTAGAATAGAAAGTTTGATGTTCAATAGTGCAAATTGCATATTTTTCCTGTGGGTTCAATATTCGGGGCTTAATAAAAAAATCTTATATTACTTGATAACGATACGTATACTTGTGTGGTATCCCAATATATATATATAGTTTGAATATATATATAGTTCGAATATATAGTTAGATTCTTATTTTCTTCAAAATCAAGTTTTTAGTTCTATTGCAAAGTAAGTAAATATAATTGAAAATTATAGTTAAATTCATTGTTATATTGTTGCATTGAAGCAGCTTCGGGATCACTCTTTCTTTGGTAACTTCGCTGAGAAGATTTGTAGGTAACTGACGGGCTGAAATAAAATAGTGTCATGCCTTCGAAGGTGCACTCAACTTTTAAGTGGAAAAGTTAACTCCTTTCTTTTGTAATTTTCCAGATCCATCTTCCAATAGTAGAATAGAAAATAATCTCTTCTAGCTCCGTCTAAGTAGGACTATAGTTTGAATAAAAATACAAAGTATCAGGTGGTATATGATAAAACATATTGATTACCTCCGGTGAAAAGGGTACCAATTTCCCTCTAACCATGACTCGATCGCCTTCATCCTCGGGTAGGTTAGCATAGAACTCCTCAACTATAGAAATAACGGTCACAGCAAAAAAATAACAGAATCGTTCCCATTATCGGCGAACGATCAGATCTTCTACGGATCCACCTGGATTTTTGAAACATCGCTCCTAGATAAGTTTTCATGATTGCAGAGCATCACTATACCTATCTTGAGCTTTCAAACTCATAAATTTGCTCGAATCAAAGTTGTTTTTTCCTTTGCTCCTTTTCATTCTTGGTGTCATTCTACAAATTTCATAAAATTCCACAATAACTTCATAAATCAAGTCTAATCCACTAAACTCAACTCCTATAAGTATAAACAACACTTTCTATGAAATTTTCATAGATTTTTTTCTCATTTTTCACCATGAATAGTGATTTTTTTGTTCTTCCAAATGTACTCAAAATACATTTTGAAAATCCAAATTTTTTACATAGAAGTGAAGCTCTTACCTCAAGAAATCCAAGTCTAGCAAATTCTTCTCAATTCCACCAAGAAATCTCCATGAAATGGCTTACCCTAAATTTCCAATTCGCAAACTCGAGGGGTTGAAGGTGACGACAAGAGTAAAAATGGCAACTTTTAGGTTTATTTTTCACTTTTAACCAGTTTTCGTGAACCGGCGCTTAAGTGTGGATTATTGGCGCTTAGGTGTCTGCCTCTCGGGTTACATCATGTTTAAGCGTGATAATGTTGCGCATAGGTGTCAATGCACGATTTTTGATATTTTTGAACTAAAGTAAAATGCACTATAAGCCTAAGTATACCACCCCTAAATGGTCCCATAACACTTAAATGACTATTTTCCTCTCCCTTAACTCAACTTTTTTTCAAAATTCTTCACTATAACTAATTCAATTTGATGCTAAAAATAACACATTTTTTTATAAAAACAAACATCTACCTTCATTCACAAACCAGTACAAATACATATAACACTTAGTTCTCACTCTAAATAGTCTCGGATGAGAAAATCTTCTAAATACAAACACTAAACAAACAAACATAAACTCTAAAAACAGTATTTGACACTTAACACATAACACAGTAAACAACAACTCCTAACAAACAAACTCTAACATAGAACTTAATTCCATTCTTCATTTGTTGGGACAAACTTTGGTCTTTCATTAGTCTCTCCTGAGGCAATCAGAATATAAAGTTGATAAAACGGAGGTGGTAACGTGCTCTAATATTATCTTCTTCTATTCATTTTTGTTTAAGATACATCTCCTTATTCGCTTCCTCTATATAACTAGTATGGTTAAATTGCATTTTCAATTGTCATCCAATATGCTCTAGATGGGCATGAATCTCAATTACCTTTGTCTCAAGTAAAGCCATGATAGCCTCAAATTTTTTTATCTTTTCTGATATTCCTTCAATACTAATGGCTAAGAAACCATTATACATCTCTTGTGCACTTTGACTAAAAATGATTCTCTTTCTCTTCCTTCTTCTTTAAATCCATCTCCCATGAAGCCATCTTCTCAAAATCTCTCTCCCTCTTAAACTTTAGAACTGAAAATGATTTGGGGTGAAATTCCTTCACTAAACATTTCTATTTATAGACTTAAATCCCTCTAGTAACTCATAAACACGTCCTAAAACTGCCTTGGCACATTTTAGTCAACCAATTGCCGGTTAAACCTTCTATAATCCAAATTTTGCACATGGTTTTTAACTCCCACTCTTAAGAGCTGAATATTGGCGCTCAAGTGCTAGTGCTCAATTTTGCACTAGTCAACTTAACGTCCAAATTCTCATTTTAGAATGTCTATATCACTAAATAAAGTCTTAAAATCATTACTAACACATAATAATCTTAAAAATATTATCCCAAATTTCCTTAATCACACACAAACAACATTCAAAGCAAAACACACTGACAATTATGGGTTGTCTCCCACAAAGCGCTTGGTTAACGTCGTCAGCTCAACGTAACCAGTGTTTATTCTAGTTTACCCAACATCATTTGATTGTTAAATTTATGTTGATCCCTTATTAAATAAGGTTTCAGTCTTAGCCCATTAACTTTAATACTTTCTCAGTTTTAGGATCTTTAATATCCCCAGCACCGTAAGGATAAACTTTTATTACAACAAATGGGCTCATCCACCTGGACTTAAGTTTGCCTGAAAACAATCTTAATCTTGCATTATATAGCAAAACTTGTTGTCATGGCTAAAAAATTTTTGTAAGAATTCTTTGATCATGCCACAACTTCCTCTTTTCTTTGTAAATCTTAGTACTCTCGTAAGATTTATTCCTTATCTCTTCAAGCTCATTTAATTGAAATAATCTTTTCTCACCTGCATCTTTTAAATTATAATTGAACTTTTTAACCACCCAATATGCTTTATGCTCAAGTTCAACAGGAAAGTGACAAGCTTTCCTAAATATTAGCTTATATGGGGAATGTTGACTTCACTTTTGGTTGAGGTTTAGTTTTTCCTCTTTAGTAGCCTAAGGTCTAGCCACAGGACTTTTCTATTGACTATTCTTAGAAAACTAGACATGGAACCCTCACCATTAGAAATTCTACACTCTTATCTACTCAACTTGGAGTTTCATATATTGGTCTTAACCTTTAGCATTTAGTAGGTGGGTTCACTATGGGGGAAATTCAAGATGAGTCACTGTCAGCGTTATTTCGGGTTGGTTTGGGGTTGCCCGTAAGAAGTTGTCAGTCACCGGAATTGAAATCCCGTCGCCCGCTTCAAAAGGGCGTTGAAGTATGAAATCAAACTGACCCCATATTTTTTATAGTTTAAAATGAAAGAGCATTGTACCTCAAATCATGTATCTATCCCGAAGGATAAACACAAGAATTGAGGATGAGGCTCGTTTAAATAAACTAAGGAAAGTATGACGTCCATTTGGTCTGCGAAACTTTTGTATTTGCCGACAAGTTCCCCTATTTAATATAAAGGATGAAATAGGGTTTATATTAAGTTGGGTTCAGACATGCTTTCTATAAGGGCAAGCCCCTATAGTTAATTACAACTTAAATGACCAAAGCCACC
>JXCR01136982.1:123264-143339 GCA_002079205.1 Phalaenopsis hybrid cultivar
TTTAAGGGTCTTCACCCACATAATTCTTAAATTGAATCGCAAGTGATAATTACCCTATTCTTAGGGATAATTGAGACATCAGTGTTCACTAAGCAATAAGGGTATTTACGGGATGAATTATTAAGTAACATAATAAGTTTAAGAGAACTCAAGATTTTCCACCATGAAGCGAGAGAGTAGCACGGGCCTACTTCTTTCTCTAGATCTGTTGGATATCTTGAAGTTCTACTAAACTTAATATGTTTTGCTTAACAAAATCATCCTTAATTAAACTCCTAAAGACCACCAAAATATGACATAGGGTTAGGAAAACTACCAAAACTTTACTTTGTCTGCTCTCCATAAACTGCCTTAACATGGATTTTAAGTTTCAGGTAGTGGAACGAGAAGACTCGCCAGGTACGCTTTTATAGTTTGCAACGTTGTCTTTCTTGTACTTTTATGTTATACTTTTGTGCTTATACAAATTTGCATGGAAAACTAAAACTATTAGGATAGCCACAAAACCAAAACCAAAACCAAAATTAAAAACAACCAAGATAAAATTCACCCCCATAACATTCAAAATATAAAACAACTCAAAATTTAATCACTACAAAACTACAACTTCAACTAAATTAAATATAAAACAGCTCAAAATTTAATCACAAACATCACACAAAACTACAATTGCAACTAAATTAAGACGTCTCTATCTGATGATCGAGAATCCCTCAGAGGAGGTAACCTACGGTTGCTAACGAGGCTTCCCACAGTCTGTCTCTATCGGATGATCGGGAATTCCTCAGAGGAGGTAACCTACGGTTGCTAACGAGGCTTCCTACGGTCTAAATGAAATCATGAAACTCATTAAGTTGAGTTTAGTAAATTCATTTGAACTAAGTGAATCCAATAAAAAATAGTGATGCTAGAACGAGGGAACCGTAGGATCCTAATCGGTGTCGCTCTAATCAACTTTAATATGCCCTCATAGTTTAAATAACTTCAACCATAGAGCCACCTGATTTGACATTATAACTTGACACACTAGAAAACTCAAACTCATCGTGACAGGAGCTTGGAGCCAGCATGGTGGGCAGCACGGTCATCTTCAACAGCAAAACATGTCTTCCCCAGCTAAACCAATCTTCCTTCCTTNCTCAAATGGTAAGGACACTTCAAAGAGATCGGACTGAGAAGTGTGAATGGGATTAGTTCAAATTTGGAACATTTTGTTTTAGAGTCTAAAGGACAAAATACTAGAGGATGTCACAGATTCGAAGGAGAAATTCGGTGACTTCCCAAGTTATCCTATTATATGGCTTCATTTTAGGAGAAATCATTTAAATGTTTCATCCTGCAATTTTTATTTATTAGGATTTACATTTGTTTTTAGATGTTTCATCCTGCAATTTTTTATTTATTAGGATTTACATTTGTGTGAAGCAATCAGATGTTTCATCCTGCAATTTTTATTTATTAGGATTTACATTTGTGTGAAACAATCAGCACAGATAACCTTGAAGATGTGAGGATTTAGGTCGTGACGAATGACAACCTCGGAGTCCTAAGACGAGTTTAGGGCTTCTATTGTACAATATGGTTGTACAAAGGCCTAAAAGATGTGTTTGAGGATTTATGTTGCACTAAGCAAACAACCTCGAATTCCTATGGCTTTATTGTTTTAAAGCTAAGGAAGGATGTGTTATTGTAAATCCTCTTATTGTAGAAGATGGTCGGGTTGACTAGAGTACTAGCTCCAAGCTCCTCGTTGTAGCAGAGTTCAATTTTTCTAGGTCATTTGGTTATAATGTCAAATCAGGTGACTTTATGGTTAAAGTTTTTTAAATTTTATTATGGGCATATTAAAGTTGATTAAAGCGACACCGGTCAAGATCCCACGGTTCCATCATCCCGACACCACTATTTTCTATTGGAATCACTTAGTCCAAATGAATTTACTAAACTCAACTTAATGAGTTCCATAATTTCATTTAGACCGTGTGAAAACTCGTTAGCAACCGTAGGTTGCCTCCTCCGAGGGTTCCCGATCTTCCAATAGAGATGTTTTAATTTAGTTGAAGTTGTATTTTTGTGATGTTTGTGAATAAGTTTTGAGTTGTCTTATATTTTTGAAATGTTTTGAGGGTAATTTATGCAATTTTATATTTTCTATGCAGGTATGTAAATACAAGCATAAATAAAAATGCAGTTGGAAAGTACAAGAAAGACTATAAAACGCTGTAAACTGTAAAAGTGTACCTGGCGAGTCTTCTCGTTCCACCACCTGAAACTTAAAATGCATGTCAGAGCATTTATGTATATAGAGCTGGAAAAGTAAAGTTTTGAAAACCTTCCTAACTCTATTTTGTGTATTGAGGGTCCTTAAATTTTAAGGATAATATTATTAAGTAAGACATATTAAGTTTAATAGATTCCTAAGGTAAAGAGTGGGGAGCAGGTCCATGCAACCTTCCTAATATCTGGTAAAAGACCTTGAGTCCATTTAAACTTTATTATGTTGCTTAATAATTCATCCCGAATATCCTGATGCTCATGACAATGATGTCTTGATTATTCCCAAATAATTCGTCCTGAATATCCTGATGCTCAGTGAATATTGATGTCTTGATTATCTCTAAAAATAAGGAAATATCATTTGTCTTTTTAATTTGAAAATTATGTGGGTGAAGACTTTCTAGAGGGCAAATTAGTGTTCTAAAATTATGTGGGTGAAGACCCTAAAGGGGCAAATTAGTGTTACTAAGAACACGTGGCATGGCACTTTACCTTTTAATTTGAAGATTATGTGGGTAAAGACCCTAAAGGGGGCAAATTAGTGTTATTAAGAACACTTAGCCAAATTTATTCTGATGCTCAGTGAATATTGATGTCTTGATTATCCCTAAGAATAGGGTAAATGTCATTTGTCATTGGAAAATTATGTAGGTCGAGTCCCTTTAGGAGACAAATTAGTGTTATTAAGAACACCTCATGCTCAGTGAATATTGATGTCTTAATTATTCCCAAGAATAAGGTAAATGTCATTTACCTTTTAATTTGAGAATTATGTTAGTGAAGACCCTTTAGGAGACAAATTAGTGTTGTTAAGAACACTGATTTGAAAAGTATGTGGGTAAAAACCCTTTAGAAGACAAATTAGTGTTATTAAGAACAATTAGCCAAATTTTTAGTCTTAATTGGACTTGTGGTGTTTTAAAAGAGTTTGATTATGTTGATATTTCTAATCCTCTTTTAACAAGTAGATTTCAACTTAAATTCACCACTAAGTCCTTTAGACTTAAGTAAATGTATTAAGTGTGTGTATTGATTTTAAAAGGATTTAAAACTTTAAGTGATCATTATCAAGATCATTTAATCACATAAATAAGGGTGTAAAATCATTAATTTTCAAAATTATACCCTTAAATTCAAAAAAATCATTTTAGATTAATGAGGTTTCCAAAGTTTTGAAAATTATGGAAATTATCTTATAATTTGGCACAGTGAAATGGGTTTCTACCAATTAAGCACAATTTTGATTATAAATCATCAAATGAGTTAATTAATATCAGAAATTACCCATTTCCCATTTTNTTTAGTTTGGTCATATCAAAAGTGAATTTGAGTTTATGATTGGAATTGGAGTCAATTAAGATCAAATTGATAGACATTTGAGATCAATTTGGGGAAATTTGGGTCTTTAAAGGGCAATTTGGGGATTTTGGTTAAAGATGGTCAAATTGGCCAAATTGGGTCATGTGGTAGTTGAAAGAAATGAAATTGGGAATATTTAGGATTTATTGGGATTTGGAGCTATGGAGGGGTATTTTGGTAATTTGGGGATGTTTTAGGGGTAAAAGGCTAAGATGAGTATTTTGGTATAGTTGAGGTACCAATCATCACCAATAAGCCATGGACCAAAGGAAACCCCATTTTGGGTCCTCTACATAGTGGTCTTAGCTAAACCATAACCCTAGAGCTAGTAGGTTTAGGGGACCATCTACATGTGTATCCCAAAAGCTCAAGGGCTCTAGGCTAGAAATTTGAGTTCAGGGTTGTGAGTGATTGTGAGTGTAGATGAGTGTAGTGAGTGCCTTAGCTCCAGACCAAAACCCAAGGTTAACCCTAAGGTTCAGCAATCCTAATGGTGACTCATCTTGAGTTTCCCCCACAGTGACCCCACCTACTAAATATTTAGAGGTTGAGAGCAATATGTGGAACTTCAAGTTGATTAAAGAAGAGGGTAGAATTTCTAATGGTGAGGGTTCCATGTCTAGTTTTTCTAGGAATAGTCAACAGGAAAAGTCCTATGGCTAGACCCTAGGCTACTAAAGAGGAAAAACTAAACCTCAACCAAAAATGAAGTCAACAGTGCCTAAGCGCTGAACCATTTGCGCTTAAGATCTGGTTCACAAAAATTAGTTCTTGAATCGTTTTAAGTGTCGATTAGGTCCATAAAACGTCTTTTTTGTACATCGATGTCATCATTTTCCTTGAGCTGTCGTGAATTTTGAAGTTTGGGCACACCTATTTTGGATATTTCTTGGTGGTTTGGAGCAAAAATTGCTATATCAAATATTCTTGAGATATGGCACCAAAAATGAAGAGGAGCAAGAGAAAGGCTCAATTTGATTCAAGCAAGTTTAATAGTGGTAAAACTCAGGATCAATATAGTGATGCACTGCAATCAAAAAAGCTGATTCGTGAGTGATGTTTTAAAAGTCCAATTGGAGCTATAAATGATCTGTATGTTCACCGCCAGTGGGAGAGATTATGTTGTTTTTCTACTGTAACAGTGATTTCTGTGGTGCAGGAGTTTTATGCGAATATCCCTAAAGCTGATGAAGAAGGATTCATGGTGAGGAGAAAGATAGTACCTTTTTCACCTGAGGTAATAAACCAGTTTTATCATTTGCCCTCAAGCACTTTATGTTTTTTATTCGAGCTATAGTCCGACTGAGGAGGAGTTAGCAAGATCATTTCATCTTTGACAGTTGGGAGAGGACTTTGGAAAATTACAAATGAAAGCAGAGTTAACTTTTCCACTTCAAAGTTGGATGCCACTACAAAGGAATTACATTATTTCATTTCTGCTCGTCTGTTGCCAACTAATCATTTTAGTGAAGTGACCCATGATTGAGCAACTTTGAACTATTGCATCCAACATTTCAAGCCCATCAACATTGGAGCTTTGATTCATAGAGTTATTGCCAGTTGTGTCGTCGCCCCTACTACTACAATTTTGGAATTTGCATCTTTGATCTTTTCTTTATGGGAGCAGGTTGGTGTTAGATTTGACAGCCGTGAAGAGATCTTGCCCATTACCGATGTGAATGTAAAATCTTATTCACATCATTCCCTTTTGGCTGGAGAGGAGGATTTTTTAGTAGTTCTGCTGCTTCAACATCTTGAGCTTCCACTCCACATGCTTCTAAATCACAGGGTTAGACTTCTGGATCTGATTCTCAGTCACAACTATTGCAGAGAATATTGAATAATGTCATTTACACCAATGAAAAGGTATTAAATTTAGAAAATTTTGCATAACATATGGACGAATATATGAAGAGACGTAGTGATCATGAGGAAGAGTACAACACATCTATGGAAAGCCTCATGTCGAGTTACAAGGATGTAGTTTTCCCTTAGTATCCAAGATATCCGTCATATGAGCCTGCAACTATTTGACATTGTGATGGGAGTGATGCAGAAAATGAGGATGATTAGATTGGATCTATAGTTTTACTTGATTTTTAGTGTATTATTGTGAACTATTGATTGTGCAATTATTTTGTACTTTTTTTTGTGTTTAGACTTGTATTGGTTGAGACTATTAGTTTTTGTTATGTTTTGTTTTGTTAGACACTATTGTGATGTATTTTTATTTTTGTTAGTAGTTATTATGTTTTTATGATAGTAATTGTGTTAATTGTGTTCATTATTGTAATTAGTTAGTTTGTGCTGAACTTAATTTTGGATCTTAGGAAGGTTTAAAATATAGCTAACAAGTCACATAAAAGCTACTTGTTTAAACTTTTCAATTTACTACCAAATATTTTTATTTATGTTGTAGTTGTGTATGTTTGGTAGTGTTTTTTGTTTGCATTTATGTTATAATCCTCTGCATAGAAGTCTAATGAATCTCGATATATTAAGTAAATTAAAATTTGATCAATATAATTTTTACTCCTGTTTTTAATTTTTGAACTTGCATATTTAGGATATAAAAATTCTTGCAAGCTTGTTATTTTTAGTTTTCAATCATGCCAATATTTAAATATGATGCTAAAATGTTTTATTTCTATTAAAATTTAGGTTTGGCGGAGGGATGAAATTTCTTTTAGGAAAATTGAAATTTATTATTTTCGAAATTGTACTTCAAAACAAATTTGATTTTGATTTGAGAAAAAAAATGATGATGTATATGAAGTTATATTAGGAAAGTAAAATTTTGAATATAGAAATGACTAAGAGAATTTATTTAAAATTTATAGTAATGAAGAAAAATTTAAAGTTAAATGTTTTTTTGGTGTGGAAATGGAGAAATTATTTTTTTGAAAAATTTAGAAGATTTAGACATTTATTTTCAAAACTTAAATTTCTTTTATTGAATGTAATTTTCAAAAACTATTATTATGTTCTTAAGTAAAGGAAATATGTCAACACTTTGCTTTAGGAAAGGAGGAGTGGAATTCAAAATCATTAAAGAGCTATCCAGATATAGTAATCCTTGCCTGAAAATGAAAAAGAAAAAAAAAATAAAAAGAAAAAGAAAAGGAAAAAGAAAAAAAAGTTGAAAAAGGGAGAAGAAGCTTGAGGATTAGTGCCTAATCAAAAAATGGTTCCAGATCTGATCTTTTTAAAGTATAAAACTTGAGAAAATCTTAAGCTTAAGGATATACTATAGTATGTAAAAGTATGCTTAATAAAAATTTTTAAGTGGAGAAGACATAATGCCTAAACTCTATATTTGGAGAATCTATAATATTTTTGAACTAGATATAAACTTATATTTTCAGACTTCTTTACATTAAAAAAATTTAAACTTTAAGTTGGTCTCATTTACTAAATTTTTTCCTAAATTGGACTACTATATTGTCGGCACTATTTTTAGTTGAAGAGTTGCACATAAGGAGTTATCGGTCACCGGAATTGAAATCTTGTTGTCCACTTCGTAAGGACGATTTAGTTTACATATATATTTAGTTTTCAAAAAATATGAAATCAAACTAACCCCATATTTTTCATAGTTTAAATGAAAGAGCGTTGTACCTTAAATCTTGTATCTATCCTGAAGGATAAACACAGGACTTGAGGATAAGGCTCGATGAAATAAACTATGGAATATATGGCATCCATTTGATCTATGAAACCTTTGCATTTGCCAACAAGCTCCCATATTTAATATAAAAAAATAAATAGGGTTTATATTAAGCTGGGTTCGGACATGCTTCCTATAAGGGCAAGCCCNTCTAAAGAAGTTTCTAGACCTCAACCAAAAGTGACGTCAACAGGAAGGTATGCTCCCCGTGGTGTAGACCGGCTGTAGTGTCAGGTAATCATCTTATCTTTCTCTTCGGGATTGGACGAATGACGGGTAAGATCCTCGGACCCAGTCTCGACTTAATTGATCGGCGACCTGCGGTCCTGGTGGTGGTATGATCGGTGGTGACTATAGCAGTATCAACTCGGTTCCCCAAATGGAACCAGATGGGGAATACAGGTAGTTGACTTTTCAGTCTACTTGTAAGAATTTCTAACGGACTTAACATACTTCAAAATTTCTTTTTTCATACGAGGGAAAATCGCTTGTCCCATTCACTTAAGTAATTCACTAACAGAGCATCCTTCCTTGGTAGCAAGCCTTTTGAAAACTGTTAACCCTTGTTAAAAAAACATCCTTCCTTAGTATGCATCAGTATCCGTCAGAGGATGGAATCTACTCCCTCGTAGGAGTGGATAAAGTTTCGATAACATTTCTTCAGCTTGATTAGGTTCCTCCTCAACAGGTGTCTCCTTGAGAGCATGGGCTTTAATGGCCCTTTGAACTCTTCTATTGCAGTTCCTCCTTTGAGTTTGGGTCAGTGGTACAGTCCTTGAGCTTGACCAGATTTCAAACACGGGTGGCGGGACAGTTAAACCTTCAGTTGGATCTTCAACAATCATCACTTCTTTCCCCTTAGATAGCAGGCTTGGCGGGTGCCACGATGGCAGTAGCTTTAGCCTTTTTGAAGGCAGGGAAGTCCTGAAGGCAGTTCAAGTTGAATTCTACATACAATTCTTGCATTTCCGGAGCAGCAATCTTCATTACCATGAATGAGGCTTTCCTGATGATGACCTCGAGGTCTTCAAATGCAACTCTGAACTTGATGGTAGGAGCGACGTTACAGGCACTACGGTCCGTTGGCAGGTTGCAAGAAAAGGTCAGCATTGGGTAGGCCATTACAGCGGGCTTTAAAACAGAATGTTTTAGGGTTAGCTATGGCCAAAACCTCATATTTCTTAGTGCAAGTGTCGAAAATAGAGGTTGATATGTAGACCGGGCGTGTCTTAATATACAGGTATTTTTAACATCTTTGTTTAAAAAGGTGTAAAATTTAATTAAAATAAAAAAAATTTTCAAAGTGCGTGCAGTACAACCAGATTTGGTTTTAATTTGCAAAATAGAAAACCAAATTTGGAAGGGAGATGTAAAAAAAAATTAGGACCCAGTGCAGGACCCAATTAGTGGCAGAAAATGCCCAAGTGGAATTAGCCCACCGGCACACCTATTGGGGATCCAACCCCACATAAGAAAATTTAAAGAGTCCTTATTGGCCTTCTGAACCCCTATGTTCAAAGATGGTTGAACAGCTAGTCCTGAAGTCCAAGGAGTTGCCATACCTTCCCAAGATAGAAATGGGTAAAGTATGTCAACGGAAGAAGGGTAATTTAGTCTAAGAGGGGCATGGATACATTACCAATGTGTGAAGATAATATTTCTTGAATTGTATGGAGAGAAAAACTTGTCCCCAACAGAGTCACCAGAAGCTGTCGGCACTATTTTTGGTTGGTGGGGAGTTGCCTGTAAGAAGTTGTCGGTCGCCGGAGTCAATCTCATCACCCGCTTCAGAAGGACGTTGAAGTATGAAATCAAACTGACCCCATTTTTTTCATAGTTTAAAATGAAAGAGCATTGTACCTCAAATCCTATATCTATTCTGAAGGATAAACACATGACTTCAGGATGAGGCTCCATCAAATAAACTAAAGAAAGTACGGCGTCCGTTTGGTCTGCAAAACCTTTGTATTTGCCGACAAATTCCCCTATTTAATATAAAGAATTAAATAGGGTTTATATTAAGCTGGNAATGATTGATGTTAATGTGTAAGAATGTTTTAAAGATTTTGCAATATTAATTGAGGCCAATTGACTAGGCTATAGGTTCAATTGGGTGAGATTAAGGCATATGGTCAAAATTGGGGTTTTGACCCAAATCAAAATTGGGCTCAAATCATGGACTAATTAAGCTTGGAATTGGCTTAAATTGGTCACATGTAAGGTGAATTTGAGTTTATGATTGAAATTGGGGAATATTGGGACAAAGTTGATGGACATTTAAAGTAATTTTGGGGAAATTGGGCCTTTAAAGGCAATTTGGGGTTTTGGTCATAATGGTCAAATTGATCAAATTGAATCCAATTGAAGGGTCCAAATGAGTTTTGGGAACATTTGGAGTGATTTTAGAGGTTTTGGGAAAGTTTGGGGTGCCAATGGTATTTTTGTAATTTTGGTAATTTTGAGGATATTTTGGTTAAAGATGGCCAAATTGATCAAATTGGGCCATGTGGTAGTTGAAAGGAATGAAATTGGGAATATTTGAGATTTATTGGGATTTATTGGATTTTCGGTTAAAGGAAAGTCTTAAGGGCAGTTAGGTAATTTGGGAGTGTCTAGGGCAAAAGACCCAAAATTAGTATTTCAAATAGAATTGGATAGATATCCATCCTAAATGAACCATGGATCAATAAAATCCCCATTTTGGGCTCTTATGTATTTGTTTTAGCCAGGGTATTATGAAGATATTATGTACCCTAACTCCAAACCAACACCCAGGGTCAATCATAAGGCCAAGTAGTCCTATAGGAACTCTTCTTGAANTGATAAAAATTAAGAAATATTATCTTCAAGGAGTTTCAAAGGGTAGGACTTTTCAATCAGATCAAAAGTAAAAGTGTGAAAGGGGATGGATCAAATTTGGAACAATTTGTTGTATAGTCTAAAGGAGGAAGAACTAAGGGATGTCATAGATCCAGAGGAGAGCACCGGTGACTTCCCAAGTTATCCTAATGTTTGGCTTTATTTCTGAGGAGAAATCTGTAGGTGTTTCATCATGCCAATTTTATTAGTTAGGGCTTACATTCGTGTGAAACGATCACACAAATAGCCTGGAAGATATGAGGATTGGTCATGATAAACGACAACCTCGGAATCCTAAGACGAGTTAGGGCTTATATTATATAGCAGGGATCATGACAAACTACAACCTCAAAATCCTAAGAGAGTTAGGGCTTATATTGTATAACAGGGCTATACAAAAGGCTTAAAGATAAGATGAGGATTTGCGTTGCACAAGCAAGCAACCTCGAAGTCCGATGGCTTAGTTGTTTAAGTCTAAGGAAGGAAGATTGGTTTAGCTAGTGAAGACAGATTTTGCTTTTAAAGATAGTCGTACTGCCCATCATGCTAGCTCCAAGCTCCTTGTCGCGATGAGTTTAAGTTTTTCTAGTGTGTCAAGTTATTATGTCAAATCAGATGGCCCTACGGTTGAAGTTCTTTAAATTTTATGGGGGTATATTAAAGTTGATTAGAGCGACACCGGTTAGGATCCTATGGTNTTTAAGAAGACTCGATAAAAATCATAAAATATTTTCTTCAATGAGTTTCAAAGGGTAAGACTCTTCAATGAGATCGGACATAGAGGTGTGAAAGGGGATTGGTTCAAATTTGGAACATTTTATTGTAGAATCCAAAGCGAAATCAGACATAGAGGTGTGAAAGGTGATTGGTTCAAATTTGGAACATTACGTTGTAGAATCCAAAGAAATCGGACATGGAGGTGTGCAAGGGGATTGGTTCAAATTTGGAACATTTTATTGTAGAATCCAAAGGAGAAGACTTTTCAATGAGATCGGACAAAGAGGTGTGAAAGGGGATTGGTTCAAATTTGGAACATTTTGTTGTAGAGTCCAAAGGAGGAGGAACTAGGGGATGTCATGGATCCAGAGGAGAACCTCGATGACTTCCCAAGCTATCCTAATGCTGACTAAGGGATGTCATGGATCCGGAGGAGAACCTTGGAGACTTCCCAAGCTATCCTAATGTTTGGCATCAATTTTGAGGAGAAATATTTAGGTGTTTCATCCTGCCAATTTTATTTATTAGGGCTAATATTCGTGTGAAACTATCACACAAATAACCTGGAAGATGTGAGGATTTAGGTCGTGACAAACGACAACCTCGGAATCTTAAGACGAGTTATGGCTTATATTGTATAGCAGGGCTATGCAAAGGCCTAAAGATAAGGTGAGTGAGTTAGGGCTTATATTATATAACAGGGCTATACAAAGGCCTAAAGATAAGGTGAGGATTTATGAGTTAGGGCTTATATTGTATAGCAGGGCTATACAAAGGCCTAAAGATAAGGTGAGGATTTATGTTGCAATAAAAACAACCTCAAAGTCCTATGGCTTTGTTGCTTAAGTTTAAGGAAGGAAGATTGGTTTAGCTATCAAAGTCCTATGGCTTTGTTGTTTAAGTCTAAGGAAGAAAGATTGGGTTAGCTGGGGAAGACAAAGTTCTATCGCTTTGTTGTTTAAGTCTAAGAAAGGAAGATTGGTTTAGCTGGGGAAGATAGGTTTTGCTATTGAAGATGGTCGTACTGCCCACCATGCTAGCTCCAAGCTCCTTGCCGCGACGAGTTTGTGTTATCTAGTGTGTCAAGTTATAATGTCAAATCAGGTGGCCCTATGGTTGAAGTTCTTTAAATTTTATGAGGGCATATTAAAGTTGATTAGAGTGACACCGGTTAGGATCCTACAGTTCCCTCGTTCTGGCACCACTATTTTCTACTGTATTCACTTAGTCCAAATGAACTTACTAAACTCAATTTAATGAATTCCATAATTTCATTTAAATCGTCAGAAGTCTCATTAGCAACCGTAGGTTACCTCCTCCGAGGGATTCCCGATAATCTAATAGAGATGTCTTAATGTAGTTTTGTGTGGTGTTTGTGATTAAATTTTGAGTTGTTTTATATTTTGAATGTTGTGGCGGTGGATTTTATCTTGGTTGATTTTAGTTTTGGTTATGGTTTTGGTTTTGTGGCTATCCTGATAGTTTTAGTTTTCATGCAGGGTGGCATCGTTGTTTAGCATGCAAATTTGCAGGTATAAAAGTACAGTATGAGAAACACAGTATGAAAGTACAAGAAAGACAACGCTGAAAACTGTAAAACTGTACCTGGCGAGTCTTCTCGTTCCACCACCTGAAACTTAAAATGCATGGTAAGGCAGTTTATATGAAAGAGTGAAGTAAAATCTTAGTAGCTTTCCTAACCCTATGTCATATCTTGGCGGGTCTTTAGAAGTTTAATTAAGGATGATGTTGTCAAGCAAAATATATTAAGTTTGGTAGAACTCCAAGGTATCCAACAGATCTAGAGAAAGAAGCAGGACCATGCTACTCTCTCCTGCATGGTGGAAAATCCCGAGTTCTTTTTAAACTTATTATGTTGCTTAATAATTCATCCTATAAATCTGCCTAGTGGAAAATCCCGAGTTCTTTTTAAACTTATTATGTTGCTTAATAATTCATCCTATAAATACCCCTTAATGCTCAGTGAATATTGATGTCTCAATTATCCCTAATAATAGGTTAATTATCATTTATCATTCAATTTGAAGATTATGTGAGTGAATTCCCTTAAAGGGGAAGTTAGTGTAATTTGAATACTTAGCCAAATTTTTAATCCTAATTGGGTTTAGTGGTGGGATGTTTGAATTAATTATGTTTATTTTTCTAATCATTGTTAAATCAATTTTTGATTTAACCTAAGTCACCACTAAGCCCTTAAGATTTAGGTGAGTGTCTTAATTAGTTTTGAAAAGGGTTAAGCTTTAAGTGGTCATGATTCATGATTCATAGGTGAGTGTCTTAATTAGTTTTGAAAAGGTTAAGCTTTAAGTGGTCATGATTCATAATTTGTAAATGAGTGTCTTAATTAGTTTTGAAAAGGTTAAGCTTTAAGTGGTCATGATTCATAATTTGAATTTTCTTAAAAATCGAGATAGGGGTATTAAATTGATTAATTATTGACTTCAAAATTCATACCCCTAAGTCCGAGATCCTTTATATTTAATAAACTTCCAAATTTTTAATGATTTAGAAATTTATTAACTTATCTTTTTCAATTAAGAAAATGAGACTGGTTTATACCAATTAACCCCTTATATTTCAAGCATCAAATAAATTAATTAAGATCAAAGGTTACTCATTTCCCTCTTTGAATTATGCCTAATTGTTAATTAAGGCTAAATTTTCAAAATTACACATTTGCCCATGAGGCTGTAACACCTCATAATTTGTCAAATTCAATTCAAATGACTTTAACATTTTTATCCTACCTCATTCATGGGTCAATTAAGGCATT
Organism: Phalaenopsis hybrid cultivar; assembly: GCA_002079205.1. Classification (NCBI taxonomy): domain Eukaryota; kingdom Viridiplantae; phylum Streptophyta; class Magnoliopsida; order Asparagales; family Orchidaceae; genus Phalaenopsis; species Phalaenopsis hybrid cultivar. The sequence goes on from JXCR01136982.1 coordinate 136,938, forward strand.
AAAGGAGAAAATGTGATTTTTCAAAAGTTAATTTATTTTATATAATTATTTTCATGCAAAAATAGGATTTTTCAAAGAAAATTCCTAACTGACCAAGATAAATTATAATCCCTTGAAATTTTTACTAGAGGTAGACCTAAACCAGAGAAGTCTTTGAACTAAATTTCATAATTTTTCGATTTCTTTGCAATTTATTAGAATTATTTTAATTTCTGGGCTATTTAATAAAAATTAAATATTTTAAATGGTGAAAATTCGGTTTTGTATTTTTGGAAAAATTCCCTAAAGTCAGAGAACTCAGAGATGCAAATTTTATTTTTTTTATTCTTCTTTAATTTATTGGAACTATTTTAGTGAAAACTCATTTTTAGCCTTTAAAAAAAATATTTTTAAGCTTTGAAATTCAATATCTTTATTTAGAAAATTAGGAAAAATATTCTAATTTTTCCTAAGTGATTAGGAAGCAATTTAGAACATTTCCATGAGCTTTATTATTTTTTTTATGAATTTTTAATTATTTTAAATATTTAAAATAGGTTAAAAATCAAGTTTTTATTCTTTTTTGTGTTTTTCATCAATTTTTAATTATTTTAAATATTTAAAATAGGTTAAAAATCAAGTTTTTATTCTAAATATTACAAAATACCCCTGATCCAGAGAACTCAAAAAACTAAGTTTCATAATTTTTTGAGTTATATTTTGATTTTTTAAAAATCATTTAAGTGTCAAAAGTGATATTTATCTTTAAAAATCAACTTAAGTTATCAAACAAACTCAAAATATTTTGAACTTTTTATAATGAGTTCTCTAGATCATAAACCATAGCAGAGATAAAAAATAAAGTCGTTTAAATTTTTATATTTTCCAAAATTAATTATTTTAATTATTTAGTGTTCATAAAAATTAAATACATTTTAAATGACCTGACCCATGAAATTATTTTCAAAAGCTTCTCTGGTCAATGTGGACCATCCAAAAATTTCTTTGAATTTTCTAATCAATATGCTAATTTCCATGATTATTTTAAGGAAATAATGTGCAAAAACTTGACTTTTTGTGACTTTAGAAAAATTAGAGGATATTTCCCTTGACAAAGGTTACAACATGCCAAAATTTCAAGCCAAGGTTATGTGTCAATATGCATGGAGAATTAAATAATCCCAAATAGTGTTTAATTATTTAAAAGCATTTTATGCATTAAATGGACTTAAATTTTATTTCACATTATTCTCCTCTGTTCACTGAGTAAGCGGGTATTTTTATTTTTTTTTTGTGATTTTTTACACAAAGTTATGAATTTTCTAAGTTAGGGGAGTTTAAATAAATAGAAAAAAAAAACCTATTTTTCTATCTAAAATGAATTTGCCACCTCATCCTAGGACGGCTCCGAAGGCATGTGTGGAGTGCACTGGTTGGAAGCCACCATCCACATAGCTTGCAGACTCAGTTTGTTGTTTATGTCCCGAAGGGTCGTTCAGCTCGATCTCCCCCATTTGTTTGATACACGTGTGATCAGACGGCGAGTGGTCATCGTCCCCAATAGCTTAGGCCGAGAGTCGTCCACCTTCATGGTATATGATCTCTATCATTTCTCGACAAAATTAAGTGAATTTTTTTTAAAAAAAGCTCATCTTAGTGAAACGAACACATCCATATGGATAATGTGTCATGAAATCTTGCCCAAGGAAATGGTGAATCAAAATAGGCTCGGGAGGAGGAGAAGTTTTATACCTTTGCTCTGAGAAGGGGGGCTTCAATCAGAGGTTCTCAACATGTTCTTTGGGGTCCAAGGAGGCTAGGGATTGAGTCACTGGTCTTGGTGTAAAGCCTAGGTATGAATTCAACAAAGCTCAATTTCAAGTGTTTGCCTAGAGCTATGGTGGAGGCTATTTCAGAGGGTAATTTGATGGGGCTTTGTCTTCTCTTGCTGTTGTGAAGGTGTGGGCACAAGAAATTGATGTTTGGTGGAGTTTTGAGAGATGTCCTATTTTTGCTCTAATTTTTAAGCTCAAAATTAGGGTTGTACAGGGGTAATCAAGACAGTGGAGTCATTGGAATGGGCTGTGGAGATCTCAAGGAAGCTCTCTGAGTGATTTGGGAGACTCTTTTTGAGAAAAAATTTAGCACCCCTCCCCTAGCCGTGGAAAAGAGTTTTTATAAAAATGACCATGGGTTGGCTCTCAGGGCACAAGTATGGGTGCATTCTAGTGTTTAGGTTGAGGGCAGAGGAGCTCTACAATTTGATTTGGATGAGCTGGCCTCTAGGTTTGATTTGGGTGAAGCTCCATGGGGGTGGCTCTTTGCTTGGCCATTTCCTGGCTACGAGGCTAGCTGGCCGGCCAGAGGTAGGTAGCTAGGAGCTCAGGGAATAACTTTGGTGAAGGATGGAAGGGGTTTTGAGTTCAATTGAAGGATCAATTTGAGGGAATTTTGGACCTTAATCAATTTGGGTCATGTTGGGCTAGGCTTGGGTCTAGCTTGGGTTAGCCTTAGGCTAAGTCCAAATTTATTATTTTAAATGGTCAATAAGGACTTCATGAAGATTTTTAAACATGAATTGGATGCCAATTTTGGGGATAAGGCAATCAATTGGGTGAAATTTGGGGACTTAGCCAATTTGGAGGCAAAATTTGGGAATTTGGATTTAGGCCAAAATCAAATGGATATGAAGCTTCACCAAGGCCAATTGATGGTTTATTTTGATGTATAGGAATGTTATCAAGATTTTGCAACATTAATTGAGGCCAATTGACTAGGCTATGGGTTTAATTTGGTGAGATTAGGTGTTGCCAAAGTTTGGGTTTTGACCCAAATCAAAATTGAGCTCAAATCATGGACCAATTGAGATTGGGTTTGGTTTAGTTTGGTTATATCAAAAGTGAATTTGAGTTTAGTATTGGAATTGATGTCAATTGAGGTCAAGTCAATGGACATTTGAGTTGGATTCGGGGAAATTTGGGTCTTTAAAAACAAATTTGGGGATTTTTGATATAGAAGGTCAAATTGGCCAAATTGGGTAATGTTGTAGTTGAGATAAATAAAATTGAGAATATTTTGGATTTATTGGGATATTCAGTGAATTTTTGGAATTTTTCGGATTTTGAGCCATGGAGGGGTATTTTGGTAATTTGGCCATCTTTGGAGATTTTGGGTGATTATGGATAATTTGGAGGTTTTTAAAAGGTTTGAAATGAATTTTGATCAAATTTGGGTATTTTGGCTAAACTTAGGAGTTTTGACAAAGTTTAAGTTTACAAGGGTGTTTAGATAATTTGGGGGTGTCTAAGGGCAAAAGACCAAGATGGGTATTTTGGTAGAGTTGAGGTACCAACCATCACCAATAAGCCATGGACCAGTGGAAATGTCATTTTAGGTCCTCTACATAGTGGTCTTAGCCAAACCATAACCCTAGGGCTAGTAGGTTTAGGGGACCATCTACATGAGTGTCCCAAAAGATCATGGGACCTAGGCTAGAAATTTGAGTTTAGGGTTGTCAGTGATTGTGAGTGTAGATGAGAGTAGTGAGTGCCTTAGCTTGAGAATAACACCAAGGGTCAACCTTAAGGTCCAACAGCCTAAGGGTGACTCATCTTGAGTTTCCCCTATAGTGACCCCACCTACTAAGTGCTAGAGGTTAGGACCAATATGAGTGGAACTTCAAGTTGAGTAGAGAAGAGTTTGGAATTTCTAGTGGTGAGGGTGTTTTTCTAGTTTTCTAAGAATAATCAATAGGAAAGTCCTATGGCTAGACCTTAAACTACTAAAGAGGAAAAACTAAACTTCAACCAAAAGTGAGGTCAACAGACCCCTAGACAGAGATCCATATTTTTCAAGTTTATGTCTATTATTTGCATAGATTAATCATAATAATTAGCATAATGTTTAGAAAAATCCAAGAATATTTTGAAAGGTTCACTGTGATTAGAGAACCCTAGGAGAAATTTATCATGAGCCAAGTCATTATGAACACACCTAATTTTCATAAAACCCTAATCACCAAGATATGATTTAGGATATGCTAGATCACCAAAACCTTATCTTCTAGCTCTATATAGAATGCTTTTGATATATAAATGCTCTCACATGTATTTTGAGTTTCAGTTGAAGATGACAGGAAGGCCATCCAAGTACGTTTTTATTGTTATTTGCTTACCTGCATTTTTTTTGTCTCCCGTACTTTACTTTTTAGTAGGTTACTGTACTCACTCACCTGCATGTATGAACAAAAACACAAACTTGCATGCTAAACAATGATGCCACCCTATATGAAAATCAAAACTACTAGGATAACTGCATAACCAAAACCAAAAATAAAATCAACTAAGATAACATTCACCACTACAACATTCAAAATATAAGACAACTCAAAAATCAATCAAAACATCACAAAACAACAATTGCAACTTAATTAAGACGTCCTTATTGGATGATTGAGAATCCTTCAGAGAAGGTAACCTACGGTTCCTAACGAGGCTTCCAACGGTCTAAATAAAATAATGGAACTCATTAAGTTAATTTTAGTAAATTCATTTAGACTCAGTGAATCTAATAGAAAATAATGGTACACGAATGAGGGAATCGTAGGATCCTAACCGGTGTCACTCTAATCAACTTTAATATGCCTCATAACATTCAAATAACTACAACCATAGGGACATCAGATTTGACATCATAACTTAACACACTAGAAAATTTGAACTCGCCATGACGAGGAGCTTGGAGCTAGCACTGTGGGCAACATAACCATCTTCAACAGTAAGAGGAAGTACAACAACATATCATTCCTTAGAATTAAATAACCAAGCCATAGGACTTTGAGGTAGTTTACTTATGCAACGTAAATCCTCACCTTATCTTTATGTCTTTGTATAGCTTTGTTGTACAAAGATATACGTCTTAGGATTCTGAGGTTTCTGAGGATTCTGAGGTTTCTGAGGTTTCTGAGAATATAAGCCCTAACTCGTCTTAGGATTCTGAGGTTGTCATTTGTCATGACTTAAAATCCTCACATCTTCCAAGCTATTTGTGTGATCATTTCACATAAACATAAGCCTTAAATAAATAAAATTGACAGGATGAAATATTTAAAAAATTTCTCTTCAAAATTGAAGCCAAATAATAGGATAGGCTGAGAAGTCACCTAGGTTCTCCTCCGGATCTATGACTTCCCCTAGTTCTTCCTCCTTTGTATACTATAATAAAATATTCCAAATTTGAGCTATTCCCATTTTACACCTCTTTGTCCAATTTCATTGAAAAGTCCTATCCTTTTGAACTCCTTGAAGATAATTTTTCTGATTTCTATTAAGAGTTTTCTTATGTGACTTCGATTATCTAAGATGTAATTAATTATAAGGCTTGTCCTTATAAGAAGCTTGTCCAAACCCAGCTTAAAATAAATCCTATTTAATTCTTCATATTAAATAGGGGAGATTGTCAGCAAATAAAATGGTTTCGTAGACCAATCATCATATATTTCTTAGTTTATTTGATTGAGCCTCATCTTCAAATCTTGTGTTTATACTTTGGGATAGATACAAGGTTTGAGGTATAATGCTCTTTCAATTAAACTTTGAAAAGTATGAGGTCGGTTTGATTTCATATTTTTCTAAAACTTAAATATATATATGTAAATTAAAATGTCCTTCCAAAGTGGGCCACGAGATTTTGATTTCGGTGGCCGACAGCTTATAATAGGCAACTCCTCCAACCAAAAATAATGCTGACAATTTACTTTAGATTTGTCTTGCCTATTTAAGTTTTGTAGTTTGAATATTGTGTTTGATGTTATAACTATAAAAATTTCAAACTCCTTGTGGGTTTGATACTTATGACTACATTAGAGTCCATTATTACTTGAGTGATACGTATACTTGCATTATTATTATAGATTTTACAGCTTAAAGATTTTGAAAGCTAAAATTATTTATACTGAATTTATTTTTATTCTGATTGAACTACATATTTACTATTAGTATTGACCGCCCACCGCATCACTTATCTAAAGTATGCATGTTTGGCGAACTCATCTACCTTACCGGTTATTATATCCTCAGATTTAACTACATAATGAGAAGAAAAAATATTGAAAATATTAAAGAGTAATAAAAAAGCGTTTCGATGGACATTAGCTGATATTAAAGGAGTATCTCCTTCAATCTGTATGCACTATCGATCGTTAAAAGCTGGGAGTTGTCGGTCACCAGAATGGATATCCAGTCGCCTGACTTAATACACACACACACACACACACACACACATATGTATGTGTGTGTGTGTGTCTATATATATATATATCTATGTCTGTGTCTGTGTATGTATATATCTAAAGATATATACATACATACATATATCTATAGATATATACATAAATACATACATATATCTATAGATATATACATA
>JXCR01136982.1:145505-197902 GCA_002079205.1 Phalaenopsis hybrid cultivar
AGGAACCAATGGTGTCTAAATATAAGGATAGAATTATTAAAAAATTTCATGGCTTCCAATGTGCTGCTAATTGTAACAATAAGATATGGTTACTATGCAGGAATGAAATCTCTTGGCAAATTCTCTTAGACCATCCTCAGTTTTTACATGTATCCCTTTCTATGGCCGGCCATTTTGCTCATGCTACATTTGTCCATGCCACTAGCTCCTTTGCTGGGAGAGTGGAGCTTTGGAAGGAGCTCCTTAAACTGAGCACTAACACCTCCTCTAATTGGCTGATTTGTGGTGATTTCAACTGCATTACTTCCTCTGATGAAAAGATTGGAGGCAGACCTCTTGATACTACTAAGATGAATTTCTTTTTAGACAACATGCATATGGCTAGATTATTTGATTTGTGTTTCTCTGGCCACAGATTAACTTGGAGAAGAGGTAAGGTTTGGTAAAGAATTGATAGAGCTCTTTTAAATGATCACTGGCTTAATGAATTTTTCCATACATCTATCTCTCCCCTCTCTATGTCTGGTTCAGATCACAGACCTCTCTGATCTCTATCAGTAGCTCCTTAAACCCCTCCAAAAGTAAGTTCAGATATTTAAATGTCTGGTCTTCCCATCCAGACTTTATGAATCAAGTTAGTATTGTATGGAACAACTATCATAACAGCAATCCTTGGGTGAAGTTATGGATTCTACACAAAAGGCTTGCTACTAAGCTCAAAGCCTGGAATTGACAGACCTTTGGAAATTTAAACACAAGAGTGGTGGAAGTTGAAGCCACTGTAAAGGAATTGGAATCCAAAATCAGCCTTGATCCTAATTTGGAAACTGATCTCCATAATGCTAATGAAAGACTAATGAATGCTATCCATTTGCAGGAACAACTCCTCCACCAGAAAGCTGCTCAAAATCATTTCTGTTTTGGGGACAGAAATTCCAATTATTACCATGCAATTATTATCAACAAAAGGAAATGCAATGAGATTCATAAGATCAAAGATTTCAAGGTAGTTTGGCTGAAAACTCCCCAAGATATTGCTGATAGTGCTGTTGAGCATTACAAAAGGCTCTTTACTAGAAGTGAGGTGGCTAGGACTGAAGTTAAAGGCAATTTGTTTGACCACTGCAAAAATTACACTTCTAGTCTCAAGCTTGCTGACATCCCTTCTGAAGAGGAGATCAAGATTGCTCTGAATTCTATTGACAACAATAAAGCAGTAGGCCCTGATGGATTTCCTGCTGAATTTTATAAATCTGCTTGGAATGTCATTAAACATGATGTAGTGGATGTTGTATAGGCTTTTTTCATTAGTATTGAACCCACCAAGTTTTTAACCTCTTCCACCATTGTCCTTATCCCTAAGGAGAATGTGTGTCACAGATGGGACCAGTACAGACCCATAAGTCTCACTAGTGTGATCTCTAAAATCATCAGCAAGATTTTGGTGGCCAGAATTCAACCTCACCTCAACAGAATCATCAACATTAACCAAACTACCTTCATCAAAGGTAAAAACATTGTGGACAATGTCCTCTTAGCTCAGGAACTTTTCCTAGACCTAGATAAGAGATGCAGAGGAGGAAAACTGGTTTACAAATTGGACATTTGCAATGCATATGACACCATCCACTGGGATTTCATTGAGGAGGTTCTGCAGGCTAGAGGCTTCAATATGGACTTCATAAGCTTAATCAGAAGATGGCTGAATAATAATTCTCATTCTATTCTCATCAATGGAAAGACACATGGTTTCTTTACTGCCTCAAGGGGAGTCAAACAAGGTGACCCCCTTTCCCCCACTATTTTCATTCTTGTCTTTGACTATCTCTCTCTTATTCTCAATCAAATTTCAAACATATCTCCTCACAACCTATTTAATCATAGTTCAAACATTGCCATTAGCCATCTTTCATATGCAGATGATATTATTCTTTTTTTTTATGGCCACTAAACCTGCTGCAAAACAAATCCAAATCCATCTCAATGACTTTTTGTCTTGTTCTGGGCTACTGCTGAACAAGCATAAATGTTGTATTTACTACAGCAAAGGGGTTAAACAACCTTTCAAACACTGGGTTTCTCATTTTACTGGTTTTCAAACCCCCCACACCCATCTGAAATATCCGGGGGTTCTTCTACTGAAAGGAAGGACTAGACAGATCCAATTTGATGATGTTGTGACAAAAATTCAAGCTAAGCTCACTAACTGGACTAATTCTTTCTAATCAAATGGAGGAAGGATTACTCTTCTTAAACATGTACTGTCTGGCTTCCCCTCCTACATTCGACAAATGACTACTATGAAAAAGAGCACTCAGCAACTTCCTGAAACAACCTTCAACAGATTTCCTTGGTCACGACAAAGAACACAGAAGCACTGGACAAACTAGAATTCTATATGTAAACCTACTCAGAATGGAGGTCTAGGTTTCAGAAGTTTCAAGCATCTTCATCTGATCAATTTCTGCAAGTTGTGGATACACTTTAGAGCTCAAGAGTCACTTTGGGCTATCTTTCTTAAAGGCAAGTATTGTAGAGGTTCTCATCCCACCCTTGCTACATCCAAATTGGGAGACTCCAAGATCTGGTCTCACATGATTAAACATAAAGATAAAGCTGAAGATTACTTTTTATGGGACCTTGGAGAGGGGAACATCAACTTTTGGCTTGACAACTAGATGGGGGATGGGAAACTGGCTGACAAGCTAACTACTCCCCACCCAACATCTGCCAAAGTATCAGATTTCTGGAATGAAAACCAGTGGAACCTTACTGCCTTGACCAACATTCTGGATAACTATACCATTAAAAAGATTAAAAGCATTCCTTTGAATACTACTAAGAAGGACATACTCATTTCCAAGCAAGGGGTTTCCCAGTAAACTACTGGTTACATCTACTCCCAACTAAACCATGGTGAGAACTATCTCTGGGGTAAACCCTTTTGGAACAATTTCCTCTCACCTTCTATGTCTTTTTGGTGTTGGAGAATCTTCTCTAAATGCCTCCCTACTGATGACATTCTGAAACTGAAGGGATTGAGAGGTCCCTCTTGTTGTCTACTATGTAAAGGGCAAGNGGTTTTCATGCAGGGTGACATCGCTGTTTAGCATATAAGCTTGCAAGTATAAATGTATAGTATGAAAGTATAAGAGAGACAATGTTAAAAACTTTAGAAGCGTACCTGGCGAGTCCTCTCTTTCTACCACCTAAAACTCAAAAGGCATGTTAAGGCAATTTATATGGAACAGGGAAGTAAAATTTTGACGACCAACCTAACCCTAGGTCATATATTTGTAGATCTTTAGCAGTTTAATTAAGGATGATGTTGCCAAGCAAAATATATTAAGTTTAGTAGATCTCCGAGGTATCAACAAATCTAAAGAAGCAGCAGGTCCGTGCTGCTTTTTCGCTGCCGGTGGAAAATTTTGCGTTCTTTTAAACTTATTATGTTGCTTAATAATTAATCCTATAAACACCCTAATGCTCAATGAACATTGATGTATCAATTATCGCTAAAAGTAAGGTAATTATCATTTGTAATTTAATTTTGAATATTTTGAAGGTGAAGACCCCTCAAGAGGCAAGTTAGTGTTTTTGAAACACTTAGCCAAATTTTGGTCCTAATTAGGCTTCTAGTGTTAGAAAGATGTCTTAGTTTTAATTGATATTTACTTTTCTAATCCACATTAAAATGAAACTTGATTTAGCCTACATCACTACTAAGTCCATAAGACCTATGTGAGTGTCTTAGTTAGTTTTAAAACGGTTAAGCCTTAGGTGGTCATGATTCATGATTTGAATTTTATTTGAAAATCACAATAGGGGTATTAAATTGATTCTTTATTGACTTCAAAAGTCATACCCCTAAGTCCTGGGTTCATTTTATTTTAATAAACTTACAAATTTTAATAATTTAGAAATTTATTAACTTATCTTTTCAATTAAGAAAGTGAGGTTAGTTCTATCAATTAACCCCTTGTGTTTCAAACATCCCAAAAAATTGATTAAGATCAGAGGTTGCCCATTTCCCTCCTTGAATTAAGTCTAAATGTTAATTAAGGCTACCTTATGTTTTAAACATCCAAATTAAGATTAGAGGTTACCCATTTCCCTACTTGAATTAAGCCTAAATGTTAATTAGGGCTAAATTTCTAGAATTACACATTTGCCCCTAAGGCTCTAACACTTCATAATTTGTCAAATTTAATTCAAATGTTTTTGAAATTTTTATCCTACTTCATTCATGGGTCAATTAAGACATCAGAGGAGAAAATGTGATATTTGAAAATTTAATTTAATTTATATAATTATTTTCATGTAAAAATAGGATTTTTTAAAGAAAATTCCTAAGTTGTCCAAGTTAAATCCTAATCCATTGAAATTTTTACTAAAGTTAGATCTTAACAAGAAAAGCCTTTCGTCCAAATTTCATAATTTTTTGAATTTTATTTCAATTTTAAGAATTACTTTGACTTATGGGGTATTTATTAAATATAAAACATTTTAAATAGGGAAAATTAAGTTTTATATTTTAAAAAAATCCTCCAGAGGTTAGAGAACCTAGAGGAAAAGAATTTATATATTTCTGAATTTTATTTTATTTATTGAAATTATTTTTAGTAAAAACCCATTTTTAGCTTTTAAAAATTATTTTTAAGCTTTAAAATTCAGTATCTTTATTTAAAAAATCAAGAAAAATATTATAATTGTTCTTAAGTACTTAGGAAGCAATTTAGAACATTTCCATAAATTTTATTATTTTTATGATTTTTATGGATTTTTAATTATTTAAATATTTAAAATACGTTAAAAAATGAAGTTTTTGTTTAAAATACCATTTTATTTTTAAAAAACACCTCTGATCACAGAGAACTCAAAAAACCCAGTTTTATGAATTTTTTAGTTATATTTTGATTTTCTAAAAATCATTTAAGTGCCAAAAATGATATTTATCTTTAAAAATCAACTTTAGTTACCAAATGAACTCAAAATGCTATGAAATTTTTATGGTGAGTTCTCTAGATCCTAAAAAATAGTGGAGATTAAAAATCAAGTCATTATGTTTTTTATATTTTTCAAAATTAGTTATCTTAGTGATTTAGGGTGGTCTGTAAGGATTAGGTGTATTTTGAATGCTTGGCTTAAGGGAAATTTTCTTAAAGGCTCTCTGTTCATCATAAACCTCCCAAAATGTTCTTGGATTTTTCTAAGCAACATGCTAGTTTCCATGATTATCTTAAGCAAATAATGCGCATAAACTTAAAAAATATGATTCTCTGTCTAGGGACCTCCTCTGACTTTAGAAAAATAAGGGAATGTTCTCTAAGATAGAGACACCAACATGCTAAAATTTCAATCCATGGTGAGATTACTACATGCATGGAGAATTAAAACATCCAAATAATTGTTTAATAAATTAAAAATAAAATATGCATCAAATGGACTCCAAATCATTTTCACATTGTTCTGTTCTGTTCACTAAGCAAGAGAGTATTTTTATTTTATTTTGGCGATTTTTCTACACAAAGATATGAATTTTTAAAGCTAGGGATCATTTTCTAATTTTTTTAAATCCCTATTTATCTAATTAAACGTGCGATGCCTCATCAACCTACAGCGGCTCCGAAGCTCCATGCGACGTGCTCTCATTTGATGTTGTCATCCACGACAGCGCCGACTCGGCCTGCGTTTTATGTTCTGAAGTGCTGTCCGGCTTGATCTCAACCATCCATGTGATACACGTGCAATCGGATGGCTCCACCTCATCATCCCCGATAGAGTGATCTCATGACCGTCCACACTAAAACCCTAAGATCTCAGCGTAGACTCAACAAAATCGCCTCGGGTTTGATCCTGTGGACTCATCTAAGTGAGACAAACATATCCATATGGTAATTGTGCAATTAAATTAAGCCTAATTAAATGGAGAATCAAAATTGGCTCGGGAGGAAGAGAAGATCAATACCTTGGCTCTGAGAAGGGAAGCTTCAATCAGAGAGTCTTGGCACGTTCTTTGGTGTCCAAAGAAGCTAGGGATTAATCCCTTGCTATAGTGAAATATCTAGACCCAAGTTTGACCAAGGCCAATTTTAGGTGTTGATCAAAATCTACACTAGGGGCTCTATGGAAGAGGGATTTGATGAGGCTTTGGCGTCTTTAGATGTTGTGAAGGTGTGCTTGAGTTTAATTTGAGTTTGGTAGAGTTTAGAGATGTGGAGAGCTAAAAAATTGGGCTCCGACAAGGGGATTCAGGCAATGTGGTGGTTAGGTTGCACTGAGGAGATCTCAAACAAGCTTTGGGATCAATTTGGGGAAGTCTCTTAGGAGAATTTTTAGCTCTCCCTCCATGGTCGTGGAGGGGAGCTATTTATATAATGGCCTTAGACTTGCTACCAAAGCCAATTGGGGGGTGAAATGTGCTGCCTAGGTGGAGGGAAGAGAGCCTCTAAGCTTCAATTTGAATGATGTGGCCTCTAGGTTTGAATTGGGTTTAATCCCATGGGGGTGGCTCTCAGTTCCACCATTTTCCAGGCACTAGGCTGGCCGGCCGGCCATAAGAGGTGGCTAGGGAGGTCAGGTGAGCCAGAGAATATGTCATAGCAACTTAATGTGTTTAGGCTTTATTTTTGCAAAAATGTCTTAAGCTTAAGAAAATATGGCATGAAATCCCTTAATTTAGGGTACCTTTAGTCCATGGCTCAGTTTAGGTGGTTTTAAGAGGTTTAGGCTGGTCACTAGGGTCCAACTTTAATGCATGAGTTCAATGTGGGTTAAAGTGATCAAAGCTTGCACTTGGGCTATGTTAGCCATTTCAATTGACCCAATTGATTGACCAAAATTTTGTAGATCTTTGTTATGGAGATTTTTGGTGAAGGGTTGAAAAGATTTTGAGTTCAATTGGTAGGTCAATTTGAGGAATTTTTGAAATTTGGTCAATTTGGGCATGTTAGGCTAGACATGGGTCTAGGTTGGCCTAGGATTATGCTAAGTCCAAACTAAATGGTTCAAATGATTAAGGGAGATGTTTTAAATATTTTTTATGAGGGGATAGAGTGGAAAGTTTAGGGCTAAGATCATCAACTTTGTGAGATTTTGAGACATGGCCAATTTGGGGTAAATTTAGGCTTTTTGGACTTAGGTTGAAATTAAATGAAATTGAAGCCTCACCAAGGCCAATTGAAGGTCAATTTTGATGTATGGGGACTTTTTGAAGGTTTTTCAACAGAAATTGTTGCCAATTGAGTGGGCTATGGGTTCAATTTTGTGGAGCCAAGTCATGGGGCCAAAATTGGGGTTTTGATATAAATCAAAATTTGGTTCACGTTATGTGCTAATTGAGCTTGAATTTAATCTATATTGGTCACATCAAGAGTGTATTTGAGTTTAGAATTTAAATTGGGGTAAATTGAGACCAATTTGATAAACATTTGGAGTGATTTGGAGAAAATATGGGCCTCTAAAGGGCAATTTGGGGGTTTTGATCAAAGATGGTCAAATTGGCCAATTTGGGTCATGTGATAGTTGAGAAAAATGAAATTAGGAATATTTGGGGGGATTTGGGAATTTTTGGTATTTTTTGGAATTTTTGGAGTTTTGGGGTAAGGAGGGGTATTTTGGTAATTTGGCCAATTTTGGTGAATTTGGGTAGTTTGGGAGTTTTCAAGGTGTTTGAAATGATTTTTGAATGAAGTTGGACTTTTTTGGTAGATTTGGGAATTTTGGCCAAATTTGGGGTTCCAAAGGTATCTAGGTAATTTGGGGGAATTTAAGGGGAAAAAGGCTAGGTTGGGTATCTTAGTAGAGTTGGAGTGTCAATCACCATCAATAAGCCATGGACCAATGGAAACCTTATTTTGGGTCCTCTATGTAATGGTCTTAGCCATACCTTAGCCTAGGGCTAATGGGTTTAGGGGACCACCTACTGGAGTCTCCCAAAAGTATCAATGGACCGAAGCCTAAAATTCTGGGTTTAGGGTAGTGAGTGATTATGAGTGTAAGTGATTGCAAGTGAGTGCCTTATCCCTAGACCAACACCCAGGGTCAACCCTAAGGCCCAACAGTTCTAAGGGTGACTCGTCTTGAGTTCCCCTATAATGACCCCACCTACCAAATGCTAGAGGTTAGGAGCAATATGTGGAACCTCTGGTTGAGTAAAGAGGAGTGTAGAATTTCTAATGGTGAGGGTTGTTTTTCTAGTTTTCTAAGAATAGTTAGTAGAAAATTCATATGGCTAGACATTAGAATACCAAAGAGGAAAAACTAAACCTCAACTAAAAGTGAGGCCAACAAATGGACCCCCAATATGTGCGGTGTGCCAGGAAAGCACACCGTGTGTATTGGCGTTTACCGACGAGATCAATAAAAAACAATCTAAACTCCTAAGTCAACAAACCCGGAAGTATGTGTAGAGTTGGTAGTGTGATTTTTTTCGGCTGAGAAATTATCAGATGATCGTTTGATTGAAATCAAGGAGTAGAGACTCACTGGAGATCGGAGAGAGAATTTTGAGTTATGAAATTTCAGGTAGTTATAAAGGATGGGAGTCAGTACATAAGTGCTGACCCGAGGTGGGAATTGAAATTTGGGCACAATCCCGAAATAGGAATCAGATGCCATAATCCAATTAAGGTTGTCTTGAAACTTATTTCAAAATATGAGAATAGAATTGTGTGAAAGGACCGAATCGAGATGGAAAACACAGAGGCTGACATCCGGCTCCAAAGGGTAACAATAGTGTAGAAGACGGCGACAGTTAAGGATATGTCTCCAGAAAGAAAGGAATGTACTAGTTCGAGTTACCACTAGGGAGTTTTTTTCAAACCGACATATGATAGGGAGAATATATATGTCACGTTAGGAAGGAAAGCACTAGAACTCACATCCAACCCAAGCGGTGATGAAAAAAATGTTTGTCACGTTGAGGAGGGAAGCACTAGGACTCACATCCAGCCCAAGACCTGACAAGAGAATGTATGTGCTACAATGAGAAGGAAAGCACTAGGACTCACATCCACCTCAAGAGGTAACAAGAAATATGTGTGCGTCATGTTAGGAAGGAAAGTGCTAGGACTAACATCCAACCCAAGCAGTGACAAGAGAATATATGTGTTACATTGAGAAGGAAAGCACTATGACTCACATCCAACAAAAAAAGTAACAAGAAAATATGTGTGCGTCATGTTAGGAAGGAAAGCGCTAGGACTCACATCTAACCTAAGCGGTGACAAGAGACTATATGTGCTATATTAAGAAGGAAAGCACTAGAACTCACATCCAACTCACAAGGTAACAAGAAAATATGTGTGTGCCATGTTAAGAAGGAAAGCGCTAGGACTCAATTCCATCCCAAGCAGAGACAAGAGAATGTATGTGCTACATTGAGAAGGAAAGCATTAGGACTCACATCAAACTTAAGAGGTAACCAGAAAATATGTGTGCACCACGTTAGGAAGGAAAGTGCTAGGACTCACATTCAACCCAAGCAGTGGAAAGAGAATATATGTGCTACAGTTACAAGGAAAGCATTAGTACTCACATCCAACTTAAGAGGTAAAATGAAAATATGTGAGTGTCACGTTAGGAAGGAAAGCACTAGGACTCACATCCAACCCAAGTGATGACAAAAGAATATATGTGCTACATTGAGAAGTAAAGTACTAGGACTCACATCAAACTTAAAAGATAACAAAAAAATATGTGTGCTTCACATTAGGAAAGAAAGTGTTAGGACTCACATCCAACCTAAGCAAGAGAACATATGAGTTACATTAAGAAGGAAAGTACTAGGACTCACATCTAACTCAAGAGGTGACAGGAGAAAATATGTGCTATATTGAGAAGTTAAGCACTAGGACTCAAATCCATCTCAAGAGGTAACAAGAAAATATGTGTGTGTCACATTAGGAAGGAAAGCGCTAGGACTCACATCCAACCCAAGTAGTGACAAAAGAATATATGTCTACATTGAGAAGGAAAGCACTAGGACTCCCATCCAACACCAGAGGTAACAAGAAAATATGTGTGTCATGTTAGGAAGGAAAGTGCTCGAACTCACATCCAACCCAAGTGGTTACAAGAGAATATATGTGCTACATTGAGAAGGAAAGCATTAGGACTCACATCCAACTCAAGAGGTAACAAGAAAATATGTGGGCATCACGTTAGGAAGGAAAGTGCTGGGATTCACATCCAACAAAAGCAATGTCAAGAGAATATATGTGCTACATTGAGAAGGAAAGCATTGGGACTCACATCCAACTTAAGAGGTAACAAGAAAATATGTGAAGGAATTACAATTTAGGTACTGCTTTGGAAATGAAAATTGAATTTTAGGTATCAATTTTTGAAAAGAAATTCGGAAGTCAGGGACCAACCTTGAGGTTTAAGAATAAGATGCCATCCTCCATTAAAGGGGGTCTCATACCAATCTCGGAAACGAGGAGTCAAAAATTGGGTACTGACTCTGAGACTCACATGAAAACAGTATAGAGAGTTTGTGATGTTGAATTTGCAAAAATGTGTCATGTGAAAAGGTTGATTTTGTTGAAGAAGATTTGTAGAGTTTTGTGGGGTTTTTTGTAGACTGTGAAATTCTGCGGGGATGTGAAAAAAGTTAATGCAGATAAATATGGTTGTGTTGCGTGCATAAAGAATTAGAAACTCCGCAAATGGGAGAATCCACTCAACAAATTCATTTTCTTTTCTTGTTGTTTTTATCACTTTTAATTTTTTAAAAATATGTCTTTAAAATTTTAATTTGTTTGTTTTCAAAAGCAATTTGTTTTGTTGTTTATATATAAAAAAAGTTTGTTTAACTTTATTTATTATTAAAGGTTTGTTGTTTCATTCTTCGTTCATTAAAATTTTGAACCAACGCGTGGTTCGTAGCTTCCATCTATCACACAAAAAGGCAATTTACAAAAAAATACATTTCTGAGAAAAATTTCCATTAATTTGCTTACATAAAGATGTCACAAATCAAACATAGACAAACACCTAAAAATGTACAATATATATAGTCTATGTTGAAGCACATCCAAATCATCTCATGCGATGAATATATCGTTGGCTGATAAATCCCTCTGTATCAGGTACGATGAGCTCTTGATCAAGCATACCTTCTAAGTCATGCTCCAGGACAAGAGTTCCCTTTGCATGTACTTAGAGGCACAACTCTCTCATAGCTCGTACGGCAGTAGCTCTTCCAGTTCTGGGTTTGACTGAAATTCATACGGTATTTTGCTGTTGACCTCACTTTTGGTTGAGGTTTAGTTTTTCCTCTTTAGTAGCCTAAGGTCTAGCCATAGGACTTTCCTATTGACTATTCTTAGAAAACTAGATAAGGAGCCCTCACCATTAGAAATTTCAAACTCTTCTCTACTCAAATTGAAGTTCCACATATTGGTCCTAACCTCTAGCACTTAGTAGGTGGGGTCACAATGAGGGAAACTCAACATGAGTCACCCTTAGAAATGCTGGACCTTAGAGTTGACCCTGGGTGTTGGTCTAGGGCTAAGGCACTTACTTGGAATCACTTACACTCCCAATCACTCACAACCCTAAACCCAGAACTTCTAGGCTTTGCTCACTTGATACTTTTGGGAGACTCCTGTCGGTGGTTTCCTAAACTGATTAGCCCTACGCTAGGGTTTAGCTAAGACCATTACATAGAGTTTTCAAGGTGTTTCTATTGGTCCATATCTTATTAATGGTGGTTGGTACTCCAACTCTACTAAGACGCCCAACCTACCCTATTGCCCCCAATTTCCCAAAACTACCCGGATACCCTTGGGACCCCAAATTTGGCCAAAATCTCCAAATCTAGCCAAAATACCCAAACTTGGTTAAAAAATCATTTCAAGCAGCTTGAAAACACCCAAATTACCCAAAATCCAAAAATTTGACAAATTACCAAAAATACCCCAGTTGGGCCAAAAATTCTGAAAAATCTCAAAAACTTTAAAAACCTTCCAAATATTTCCAATTTCATTTTCCTCAACTGTCACATGACCCAATTAGGCCAATTTGATCATCTTTGATCAAAACCCCCAAATTGCCCTTTAAAAGACCAAATTTCTCCAAATTCAACTCAAATGTTCATCAATTTGATCTCAATTCACCCTAATTTCAATCATAAACTCAAATTAACTTCTAATATGACCAAATTATACCAAATCCAAGCTTAATTGGCTCAGGATTTGAGCCTAATTTTTTGTATATGTTAAGTCCCCAATTTTGGTCATGTGACATAATCCCACCAAATTGAACCCATAGCCTACTCATTTGACCCCAATCAATGTTGCAAAAACTTTATTTCATTCTTATACATCAAAATCAACCTTAAATTGGCCTTGTTGAAGTCTCAAATCCATTTAATTTTGTCCTAAATCCAAAATTCCCAAATTGGCTTAGCCCCCAAATTTCACCCAATTGGTTGCCTTAACCCCCAAATTGGCATCCAATTCATGTTGAAAACTCTTCGTGGGGTCCCTATTTACTGTTTACAATAATCAATTTGGAGTTAGTTTAAGGCTATCTCAACATAGACCCAAGCCTAGCCCAACATGTCCAAATTGATTAAAATTTTGACCCTTCAATTGAGCCCAAAACCACTTCCATCCTTCACCAAAGTTATTCATTATGATCATCCGCACCAAATGCAACATTTATTTGAGTCATTTGACATGGCTAACCTAGCCAAAACCTAAACTTTGATCACTTAAACCCACATTGAACCCATGCACTAAATATGACCAAAGCATCCTAAAGCAACCAAATTAACTCCACCTCAGCCATTAGTTGACCCCTAAGACTGAGCAAAAACCGATCTAACCACCTAAACTAACGCATGGACCAAAGGCCCCCCAAATTAATGGTTCTTATTCCAAAAAATACTCATGCTTAAGATATCCTTGCCAAATCAAAACCCATTTGCATTAAATCGTTGTGATGGATTCCTCTGGATGCCCTGCGCACCTAGCCATCTCCCCTTGACCAGCCGGCCAGCCTAGTTGCTAGAAAATGGCCAAACTGAGAGCCACCCCCATGGAGATTCACCAAAATCAAACCTAGAAGCCAGCTCAGCCAAATTGAATTGTAGAGCTCATCTTCCCTCCACCTAAGCACCACATTACACCCTCTAATTGGCCATGACAGCCACCATAACCCCATTTTTATAAAAGGCCACCTCCATGGCCGTTGAAGGGAGTGCTAAAAATTTCTTAGAGAGACCTCCCAAAATTGACCACAGAGCTTCCCTAAGATCCCCTCAGTGCATCCCAACTACTTTCCCTCACTAATTTCCACTGTCGGAGTTCAATTTTGAGTTTGAAACCTTGCCGGAAACCAAGGCAGAGCTTATTACACCTCCACACTCCACCAAACTCAAATTAACTCTACCCACACTTTCACAACAGTGAAAGAAGCCAAAGCCCCATACAATCCCCCTTTCACCGAGCGTCTACCAGAGCTCTAGACCAACACCCAAATTCGGTCGTGATTGAATTCCTACTTAAGCCTCACACCACAACAAGAGGTTTAATCCCTAACCTCTTTAGACCCTAACAAACGTGCCAAGACCCTTTGATTGAAGCTTCAATTCTAAGAGTAAAGGTATAAAACTTCTCTCCCTCCCGAGCCTATTTTGATTCTACATTTGATTA
The DNA here is from genome assembly GCA_002079205.1 of Phalaenopsis hybrid cultivar. Lineage (NCBI taxonomy): Eukaryota > Viridiplantae > Streptophyta > Magnoliopsida > Asparagales > Orchidaceae > Phalaenopsis > Phalaenopsis hybrid cultivar. Next base: position 159,170 of record JXCR01136982.1, read on the forward strand.
GGCTTAATTTAATTGCATGATTTTATATGGATGTGTTTGTCTAACTTGAACGAGTCGATAGGATCAAACACAAAGTGATTTGGTTGAGTCTAGGCTGAGATCATAGGGTTTTAGTGTGGACGGTCACAGGATCATTCTATCGGGGATGATGATGGGGAGTCGTTTGATCAAGCCTCTATCGAATGGATGGAAGAGATCAAGCTGGATAGCACTTCGAAACTTAAACCGAGGCTTGAGTCAGCAGCTACATGGATGGCAGTGTACAACCAGAGCGCGGCACGCGTGCCTTCGGAGCTGCCTAGGATCTAATCAACACGCGTTGTTTAAATAAATAAATAGGGATTTTTCCTATTTATTTAAATATCCCTAACTTCAAAAATACATAATCTTTTGTAGAAAAATCACAAAAATAAAATAAAAATACCCTCTTGCTCAGTGAGTGAGGAGAATAATGTGGAAATAATTTTAAGCCCATGTGATGAATATTTTATTTTTAGTTAATTAAATATTGATTTGAATCTTTTGATTCTCCATGCATGTAGACTTATCATCTTAGCTTGAATTTTTTACATATTGTAACCTCTCTCAAAGAAAACATGCTCTGATTTTTTGAAACTCAGAGGAGCTCCATAGGCAGAGGATCACATTTTTTTAAGTTTATGTACATTATTTGCTTAAAATAATCATGAAAATTAGCATGTTGGTTAAAAAATTCCAAGAAAATTTTGAAATGTCCACCATAACGAGAGAAGCTTTTCAAAATAATTTCATAAGTCAAGTCATTTAAAATATACTTAATTTTCATAAAAGCAAAATCACTAAGATAATTAATTTTTGAAAATATAAACATTTAAATGGCTTGATTTTTAATCTCCACTATAATTTATGATTCAGAGAACTTACCATAAAAAATTTAAAATATTTTGAGTTCATTTGATAACTTAAATTAATTTTTAAAGATAAACATCATTTTTTGCATTTAAATGATTTTTAAAAATCAAAATATAACTCAGAAATTTATAAAAACTTTTTTTTTTAGTTCTCTGTGAATAGGGGCATTTTATAAAAATAAAATAATATTTAAAATAAAAACTTTATTTTTAACCTATCTTTAATATTTAAATAATTAAAAATCCCTAAAAATCACAAAAATAATAAAACTCATGAAAATGTTCTAAATTTCTTACTAATCACTTAGGAATAATTAGAATATTTTTCCTAGTTTTCTAAATAAAGATATTGAATTTTTAAGCTTAAAATTGATTTTTAGAGGCAAAGAATGGGTTTTCACAAAAATAATTCCAATAAATCAAATGAAGTTTAGAAAAATATAAAATCTTCTTCTATGAGTTTTCTAACTTCAGCGAGACTTTCCAAAAAAAAAAATTTATTCATTTAAAATATTTTATATTTAATAAATACCCCAGAAATTAAAATAATTCTTAAAACTCAAATAAAATTTAAAAAATCATCAAATTTGGTCCAAAGGCTTCTCTAGTCTAGGTCTACCTCCAATAAAAATTTCAAGTGATTAGGAGCCACCTTGGTCATGTTAGGAATTTTCTTTGAAAAATCCTATGTTTGCAAGAAAATAATTATATAAATAATTTAAATGTTGAAAAATCACATTTTCTCCTCTGATGTCTTAATTGACCCATGAATGATGTAGGATAAAAATTTTAAAGTCACTTGAATTGAATTTGACAAATTATGAAGAGATAGAGCCTTAGGGGCAAATTTGTAATTTTGGAAAATAAGCCTTAATTAACACTTAGGCTTAATTTAAGGAGGAAAATGGGTAACCTCTGATCTTATTCAATTTATTTGATGCTTGAAACACAAGGGGTTAATTGGTAGAAACCAACCTTACTTTCTTAATTAAGTTAATGAATTTCTAAATTATTAAAATTTGGAAGTTTATTAAAATGAAATGAATCCAAGACTTGGGGGTATTACTTTTGAAGTCAATAATTAATTAATTTAATACCCCTATTTTAATTTTCAAATAAAATTCCAATCATGAATCATGACCACCTAAAGCTTAACCTTTTCAAAACTAATTAAGACACTCATCTAGGATCTAAGGGCTTAGTACTGACTTAGGCTAAATCAAGTTTCATTTAAATGAGGATTAGAAAAGTAAATATCATTGAAAATTAAAACAATTTTCAAACACTACAAGCCCAATTAGGGTCAAAATTTGGTTAAGTGTTCCAACAACACTAGCTTTCCCTTTTAAGGGTCTCCACCCACATAATTTTTAAATTGAATCACAAGTGATAATTACCCTATTCTTAGGGATAATTGAAACATCAATGTTCATTGAGAATTAGTGTGTTTTACAAGATCAATTATTAAGCAACATAATAAGTTTAAAAGAAGTTGCAATTTTCCACCAGACAGCGAGAAAGTAGCACGGACCTGCTTCTTTCTCTAGGTACGCTTTTACAGTTTTCAGGCCTTTCTTGTATCCTCACACTGTGCTTTTATACTTGCAAACTTGCATGTCACCTTGCATGAAACTAAAACTGTCTGGAAAACTAAAACCAAAACTAAAATTAAAATCAACCAAGATAAAATTCACCACCACAACATTCAAAATATAAGACAACTCAAAATTTAATCACAAACATCACACAAAACTACAACTTCAACTATTCGAAATATAAAACAACTTAAAATTTAATCACAAACATCACACAAAACCACAACTTCAACTAAATTTAAATATAAAACAGCTCAAAATTTAATCACAAACATCACACAAAACTACAATTGCAACTAAATTAAGACGTCTCTATCTGATGATCGAGAATCCCTCAGAGGAGGTAACCTACGGTTGCTAACGAGGCTTCCCACAGTCTATATCGGATGATTGAGAATCCCTCAGAGGAGATAACCTACGGTTGCTAACAAGGCTTCCCAAGGTCTAAATGAAATTATGGAACTCATTAAGTTGAGTTTAGTAAGTTCATTTGGACTAAGTGAATCGATAGAAAATGTGTCAGAATGAGGGAATCGTAGGATCCTAACCGGTGTCGCGCTAATCAACATTAATATGCCCCTACAAAATTTAAAGAACTTCAACCATAGGGCCACCTGATTTGACATTCTAGCTTCACACTAGAAAACTCGAACTCATTGCGGTAAGGCGCTTGGAGCTACCATAGTGGGTAACACGACCATCTTCAACAGCAAAACCTGTCTTCTCCAGCTAAACCAATATTTCTTCCTTATACATAAGCAACAAAACCATAGAAATTCAAGGTTGCTTGCTTATGCAACCTAAATCCTCACCTTAGCTATAGGCCTTTGTATAACCCTGCTATACAATAAAAGCCCTAAGTTTTCTTAGGATTTCGAGGTTGTCGTCTGTCACGACCTAAATCCTCACATCTTCCAGGCTATTTGTGTGATCGATTCACATGAATTTAAGTCCTAACTAATAAAATTGGTAGGATGAAACACTGAAATTTTTCCTCAAAATTGAAGTCAAACATTAGGATAGCTTGGGAAGTCACCGGGGTTATCCTCTGGATCCATGACATCCCATAGTTCTTCCTCTTTTGGATTCTATAATAAAATGTTCCAAATTTGAACCAATCCCCTTTCAAACCTCCACGTCTGATCTCATTGAAGAGTCTTATCCTTTGAAATTCCTTGAAGATAATTTTTCTTGATTTTTATAGAGAGTCTTCTTAGGTGACTTTGGTCATTTAAGATGTAATTAAAAATAGGGGCTTGCCCTTATAGGAAGCATGTGCGAACCTAACTTAATATAAACCTTATTTGATCCTTTATATTAAAAAGTGGAACTTGTCGGCAAATATAAAGGTTTCGCAGAACAAACGGATGTCATATATTCCTTAGTTTATTTGATCGAGCCTCATCCTCAAGTCTTGTGTTTGTCCTTTGGAATAGAAACAAAATTTGAGGTACAAAGCTCTTTCATTTAAACTATGAAAAATATGGGGTCAGTTTGATTTCATATTTTTTTGAAACTAAATATATATGTAAATTAAAATGTCCTTTCGAAGTGGGCGATGGAATTTTGATTCGGTAACCGACAGCTTCTTACGACCAACTCTCCAACCAAAAGTAGTGCCGACAGCTTCTGGGGACTCTGTTGGGGACAAGCTTTTCTTTCCATACGAATCAAGAAATATTATTTTCACGCATCGGTAATAATTCCATGTCCCTCTTGGACCAAATTACCCTTCTTCTATTGACATACTTTACCCATTTCTGTCTTAGGATGGTATAGCCAACTCCTTGGACTTCAGGACTAGCTGTTCAACCATCTTGGAACAGAGGGGTTCAGAAGGCCATTAAGGACTCTTTAAATTTTCATGTGGGGTCGGACCCCCAATAGGTGTGTCAGTGGACTAGTTCCACGTGGGCATTTTCTGCCACTAAATAGGTCTTGAACTGGGTCCTGAAATACTTCACATCTCCCTTCCAAATTTGACTTGCTATTTCGCAAATTAAACAAAATTGTATTGTGTTGCGCGAACTTTGAAATTTTCTAATATTAATTAAATTTTACACTTTTTCTTAAAAAAGATGTTAAAATACCCACAAATTAAGACCCACCAGGTCTACAGATCAACCTCTACTTTCAGTGCTTGCACTAAAAATTGCGAGGTTTTGACCAGATGCTATTCCTGAAACTTTCTGTCTTCAAGCTCATCGCAATGGGTTAACCAACACTGACCTTTTCCTGCAACCTACCAACGGTCTGTAGCACCCGTAACATCGCTCCCACCATCAAGTTTGAGGCTGGATTTGAAGATCTCAAGGTCGTCCTTGGGAAAGCTCCATTTGTAGTAATGAAGATCACCGCTCCAGAAATGCAGGAGCCGTCTGTAGAATTCAACTTGAACCTTGAGGTAGGGAAGACTTGACACCACAATGATTACTACTGATTATACTGCCACCAGGACCGCTGGTCGTCGACCGGCTAAGTCGAGACTGGGTCTGAAGATCTTACCCGTCACCTATAATGGAGATATTCCTACAATCTCAAGGACAAAGGCGAGACACTTACCTGACACTATAGCTGGTCTACACCATGGGGAGCATACTTTACCTCGACATACTGATGTTTATATTAAGATGCTTCATCCTGAGAAATCATCGTTGAAAAAGAAAAAAAGGTATGGGTACCCAAGGTCGCTGGATCGATACGGTCCAATAAGCCGACAGGATAGGAAATGAAACCAGGATTTGAGATATCTGATATTGTCGCGACAATAGCCAGCGAGATGGAAGAACAAGCAGAGGATTTCCTTCACGGTACTCCAAATCTTAAAGCGATTAAGGAATCAATAATTGAAGAGAAATTTGAGAAACTCAGGATCGAGATTTCTGAGTTAGCTCGAGAATACGGAGTTTCCGTCGATAACGACACTGAAGATTTTGATTACAATGATTACTTGAAGGAAGATTTCATGGATGTCCATGTAATCAAAACTAGAGCCACCACATATGCACATGAGGCTCAAGCTCACACCGAAGAGAACGTTGTAGATGAGCTACGTAAGGTTATCCTCCTAAGAGATGAACAAGTTAGTCTACTGAAGAAAAGAAGAGAAGAAATGACTGCAGCTATGACCGCCATGGCCATCATTTAGGGGTAATCACAAGCACCACAATTGACTTCTCCAGAAATCAATCAGCTAGAAATCATACACATTATAAAAAAAAGAAGAGAGGCTAATTCAGCAAACACAGATGAGCATCAAAAGAAAGAATCTCTATAAAGTGTCATGCCAGAAAAGGAGTTCAAGCAAATGGTAGAACAAGTGCGGGACGCCTTAGCCCAATCCAAGGGCGGTGCATCAATTTTGAAGGGTAGACCTTACCAGGAGGAGTTTGATGGCGTGCCTTTCCCCAAGTGTTTTGTGACCACAAACATCAAGATATTTGATGGGACTAGAAATCCCAGATAGCACATAGCAAATTTTCAAACCAGCTGTGGCAACACGAGAAATAATGAAGCTCTACTCTGCCAGCAATTTGTTGGCAACTTGTCAGGAATTGCTTTCAACTGTTAAGCTGACTTGCCCAATGGGTCAGTTAAAATATTTTTTGAATTCTAAAAATTGTTTGTGAGAAGATTTACAGGAGCACAACACCATGTGCCTATTGGAGAGCTCGTGATGGAAAAGCAAAAGCCTAGCAAAACTTTGGTAGACTATATTTTGAGGTGGAGAAACCTTAGCAAGAAATGTGAACCTCAACTACAGGAACATCATGCGATTGAAATTCAACTCAAGAGCATTCATGGGTCAGTAGCTCTCATGCTTAAGGGACTCACCATCAAATTCTTCAAGAAGCTACTCAGTAAATCTAGCAGTCTTCAAGAAGAAATAAAGCACATGGAGCCACATGAAAAGGCTAAGGTGACCAAAGTGTTCGAGACGAAATCAGGAGTAGTAGCGATCGTCGACAAAGGAAAGTAGCCAATAAAAATATGTGTGGAAGAGCATTGCCAGTCTTTGTCACAGTACTCTCAGAAAAAAATAGTCAATCCAACCGGCAGCCGCCTCAAGAGGAATCACCTTGAACAGTGGGTAAAAGAATATACCTGTCGGAGCGACATAAAATTGTGTATTCTTTCAATGATGAAGATGTACCTAAAATATTCAGGAGTTTGATGAAGAAGCCAGAATTCAAACTACCAGAGCCAAAGAAGCCCGAAGAGGTGGATTAGAAGAATGGAGCAAATTATTACCCATACCAACGGTTGCTCGGGCACACTATAGAAAAATGCTTCGTCTTTAAAGACTGGCTCAAGCGGAACCTTAAATAAGAGAACATAACAATCCCGATGGAGTATTTGAGAGAACCCAAAAAAGGTTCCATAAACAGGTTATCGGCTAAGCCAATCTCCATAATTGATTCGTATACTGGGATAGATGGATGGAGTACAACTTGAGATGAACTCAAGAGGGTCCTTAATCATATACAGGATTCATCCAAACAAGCTTCAACAAATACTGAAGAAGTACGGAATGAGGTATAAAGAAGATCATCCCAAAAAATACTAAATAAGATCCAGTCCGCATCAAAACAAGCCTCCATTCAGAGTCCACAACACACCAAGCCCGAGATGAAGGTTTCCTTAGGAGATTCGTCATCGTCAAGGACAAAGAAGAAGAAGAAAAGTGTCACTACAAAGATTGATAGCATGGGGGGTAGGATAGGGACTACCTCTACTAGATTGATTATCTCGGATTCGAGGAAGAAAATCCTCAAACCCCTGACTTTATGGTTATATTTTTGTCCCTTCGGGGTCTTATGGATATAATGATTGTGATTTCAACTACGTTTTAACTATTTATGGTGATAACGTAACTGATTATGACAGATCTAGCTTCAATCTCGATCCCTAAAATGATTTTCAAACCGTACTCGAGTCCGAGGAACTCGTTGTCAAGTCCAAAGAAAACGTCAATAACACCACTTACGACAACACCGATAACAAAGAGCCAATTCTCTAGCATCATGGTACACCACTTGTCATCAACTTAGATCTTTTCGACAGAGAGGAAAAGACAACGGAAGATTCAATAATTATATCTCAAGAAGAAGAAGTCACAGAAGTTAACTTAAGGAGCGGAAAAGTGTTACCACGAAGAATAGCTCCAACAGACAAAAGAAAAGAGATAATGACTCAAGAAGAGATGCCCCCACCTCCACCAGTGGAAGAACAACATAATCAAGATAAAATTGGAGGATCATACAAAGTAGACTACAATGTGCTAGGTCATCTTAGGAAATTGTCGGCCCAACTAAGCATCTACGACGCTCTGATCCTGTCAAAGCCGATGAGAGAGTCTCTGGTTACAGCTTTGCTTGACCCAGAAATTTGCTTAGCTCGGTTGGCCAGCACATCCTTAGATGTAATTTGTTCATTGAAAGAACAGCCTGGGGTAACCTTCACAGATGAAAACTTGCTGCTCGGCTCCACCGACCACAATCGTCCACTCTACATCTCCGTCAACATCGGCAGATTTGTGTTGTCCAGAGATTTAGTGGATCCTGGAGCATCTATTAACTTGATGAGCCTACGGACATTGGTCAATTTGGATATTGAAGCTCAAGATCTTAAGGCTAATAAGATGATGTTAAGAGGATTGAACCAAAAGGGAGAAAGAGCCCTTGGATCAATTACATTACTTAAGAAGGTTAGAGAACTCGTGACGACCACTAAATTTCATATCATCGACACCGAGACCTCTTTTAATGCCCTATTGGGTCGACCGTGGATTCATGAGCACAATATGGTTCCATCATCTCTACAACAGTGCATCAAATATCGCAAAGATGGTCAAGAAAATTGCATCAAGGGAGACATACATCCATTTTCAGTGCATGAAGTTGGTATCCATGAAGATGCTGCATACTACATGCCTCTAAAGAAAATTGTCTTCTCTCATGAAGTTATTACAAACAAAGATGAAGATTCAGAAGAATCACCAGGAGGCCATTCAACTCCACTTCAGCAATCTTCCACCACTCCTTTACAACGAGACGGTGAAAGGTCTTTTAGTTCGCGCACTCGAGGTCGAGGTCGAGGACGTGGACGAGGAAGCATCAATTTAATTATTGAACAGACTTGGCCAACTATCAACATTGGTAACGAAGACAGTTCTGAAGACGAGATAATGATGATAAGACAGAAAAGACCTCAGTACGAGATATCCCTAGAAGATACAGAAAAGAATGAATATGAAACAACGTATGATCGGATAAATCTCTATGTGAATGATATGACCCTCACTCCGATTCTCACTCAAAATGTTGAGAGTTTAAAAGTCAAGGAAGTCCGTAGTGCTAGTTCAAAGCCAATCAAATTTTACCTTGCTTGTACCTCTAGTGAGCTTGAAAAAATGTAAATTTGGATGTTGATTCTAGTGAATTAATGGAATTGCCTTTTGGTTACTTCTTTCCTTGTGTTCAAAAGTTAATCAACTGGGACACATACCAAAACAAATGCCAAAAGATAAATTACAACTTTTTGAAAAATTATGGAATGCTAAATGTCGAACTCCAAATTCAAAAGAGGGTCTCAGATTCGGTACTATTCAGACCAATCGATGATTCTGAATTTTGCATGGTTATTACTGGTGAATTAGAAGAGGATTGCCTCGATATAGAGGATGACTCTACTAATCAACCAGTAGGAGATGCTCTCCCAGAATTTGAGGAGGAAATTAAATCTAATGTTGATGAATTGAAAGAGATTAACCTCGAGACTGAAGAACAATCTCGACCCACATTTATAAGTTTTCTACTCAATGATGAAGAATCTGCAAAATTAATCATATTATTAACAGAATTTAAAGATTGTTTTGCATGGAGCTATGATGGAATGACAAGACTGTCAGCAGAGGTTGCAATCCATAAACTTGGGTTGGACAAGAGTATAACCCCAGTAAAACAAGCACCCAGGAGAATGTGCCTCGAAATAGAACAACAAGTCATCGTCTAGGTAAAGAAATTAATAGAGGCCAACTTTGTAAAAGAAGAACAATACCCCACGTGGTTAGCTAACATTGTAACTTTTAAGAAGAAAAAGAGACAGATCCATGTTTGTGTCGACTTCGAAGATTTGAACAAGCCATGTCTAAAAGACGAGTTTCCACTACCTATACCGAAAATGATGGTGGATATCACTTCAACACATGAAATTTTCTCCTCCATGGACGGATCGTCGGAATACAACCAAATCAAGATGGCTCCCGAGGATGCAGCACTTATAGCCTTCAGAACACTGATTTGAATTTTTTGCTACACAATGATGTTGTTTGGCTTAAAGAATGTCGGAGCAACATATCGACGAGCAATTACAAAGATTTTTTACGACCTCATTCACAACAAAGTAGAATGCAACATGGATGATTTGGTCATCAAAAGTAAACAAAAAATAGACCATTTGTACGATTTGAGGATCGTGTTCGAACAATTACAATGATATGACCTTCAAATGAATCCCTTAAAGTGTGCCTTAGGCGTTACTTCCAGGAATTTTCTTGGATTCATTGTCCATCATCAGGGAATCGAGACCAACCTGGATAAGATTAAAGCTATCTTGAAAATGTCTCCCCTAAAACCTTGAAACAACTACGTTCCTTCTAAGGGAAGTTGGCATATCTCAAACACTTTATTTCTAATGTCGCAGGTTAATTAAAAAGGACGCAAAATTTATTTGGGAAGAAAAATGCCAACGGGTCTTTGAGGATGTTAAATAATAATTAATGACACCTCCTATCTTGGCAGCCCCTATATCAGGGAAACCGTTGATACTTTATACTGCATCTTTAGATCACTCTCTCAGAGCCCTCTTAGCCCAAGTCAATGATGAGGGTAATGAAAATGTGCTCAACTACTTGATTCGTCGCTTATTACCAATGGAGTTAAGATATCCATCTATTGAGAAGCATTGTCTGACGTTAATTTTTGCAGCCCAAAAGATAAGACATTACATGCTTTCTCATAAGATTACCCTAATCTCGAAAGTTAATCTATTGCAATATCTGATGAAATAACCAACACTCTCCGGATGTTTAGCAAGATGGTCAATGATCTTATTGCAATTTGATATAAATTTTGTTCCCCTTCGTGCTATCAAGGAACATATACTAGCAAACTTTCTCGCTACACACCCGCTGCCAGCTGGGTCCTCTCTTAACAACGAGTTACCAGACGAGCAAATATTACAAATGGAATTATCCAGTGCATAATGCTGGGAGTTGTACTTTGTTGGCGCTTCATCAGCCAGAAAAGATAAAGGATCAAACACAGTTATACCAGGCAAAGCAGGGATTGGTTTGATCTTTATCACGCTAGATAAGGGTATGATGAGGTTCTCACACCACTTGACAGAGCTGTGCACCAACAATGAAGCAGAGTATAAAGCCTTAATCACCGGATTGGAAATGGAAATCTCAATGGATATAACAAAAATTACCATTTATGGCGACTCCCAACTCGTCATCCAGCAAGTCACCGAACACTATAAAATTTTGAAACCAAAATTAGCAGAATACCATCGGTACACGATGAAGTTCCTGGAGCAAATTCTTGATGTAACTTTCTATCGGATTCCTAGGGGAGATATTGCCCATGCTGACGCTTTAGCAAAACTTGCTAAGGAAATGTTGTATCCCCCGGAGGATTCCATTGATGTCAGTGTAAGGGAGACGAGTCTTGTCTCAGATCGACTTCAAAATTCTACACAAGCTTAGAAAAGAAGAAACAATAAATACAATGGAAGACATCAACGAAGACTGACTCAAGCCATTAATAGAATATTTGCATACTGGAAATCTGCCAGAAGACAATTCTGAGGCACACCACATCACAAGAAGGGCTATGTCTTATGCTCTGATGAGAAATGTTCTCGACAAAAGATTGTTCAACTAGATGTGGCTACAGTGTTTGAGCAGAGCCAAAGCACAAAATATTATTAAAAAAGTACATGTCGGATTGTGTGGCGCTCACCAGTTAGGGCCAAAAATGAAAATGAAGATCAAAAGACTCGGATATTGTTGGCCAGCAATGATGTACGATTGCATGGATACAACCAGAAGATGTCACCAGTGCCAAGTGCATGGGGTGGTCTTACACCAGCCTCCGAATGTGCTACACCCAACAGTTGCCTCGTGACCATTCGAGTGTTTGGGCATGGACATAATAGGTCTCATAGACCCTCCATCTTCAGAAGGATACAGGTTTATACTTGCCGCTACAGATTACTTATCCAAATGGGCAGAGGCAGTACCGTTATGTGAGGTTACAACACACCACGTCCTTCAATTTTTCAAAACCCAAGTCATTTGCAGTTTTGGAGTACCACAAAGAACAATTTCCAACAATGGGATAGCTTTCAGAAGTATAAAGATCAACAATTTCATCAAAAGACATGGGATAGATTGGAGATACTCTACGACTTACTATCCTAGAGCAAATAGTCTAGCTGAGGCTTTCAACAAAACATTGGTAAAGATTTTGAAAAAAAACACTGAATGAAAACAAAAGGGATTGGCACAACAAACTATTAGAAGCCTTGTGGGCCTATCGAATGACTTTAAGGACTCCCACTTAGTGGACACCCTATATGCTCGTGTACGTGTTCGAGGTCATGCTACCGCTAGAAATCCAAACACCATCCCTCAGAGTCATAGTTGTTAACCAACTCACAATGAAAGAAAGCGCAAGACTCAGACTTGAAGAGCTAGAGAGTCTCGAGGGAAAATGACTTGAAGCACAACAACATTTGGAGCTTTACCAGGCAAAGATGGTACAAGCTCATGACAAATTGGTTCGCTTAAGGACATTCAAAGTTGGTGACCTCGTACTTGTGCTCAAAAGACCTATTCTTGCATGCCACAAAATAGGTGAAAAATTCAAACCAACTTGGGAGGGACCATTTGTCATTGAAACGGTCTTCACACAAGGAGCCTACCACTTAGTGGACTTCCAGGGCGACAGACCTATGTTACCAATAAACGGACGATATCTGAAAACTTTTTACGCGACCTAACATAGCTTGCCTCTGCTTGCTTTGAAACTTTGGAAATTTCGATTTTTTTAGGGCTATCTATGTATTCAAATGCCTATGATCGGATCCAAATTTTTTAATTAACCTCCATATAATTTAATTTTGAGAAAGAAATTTTAAACTTCAAATTTTCTTCTTTCCAATTTTTAGTATAATGTTTCACTAAATTAAATAAAACTCATACATAAAGTAAATGATTCATTTCACCAAAATAAACTGAAATTTAATTTAATAAATCCTTTGTTTTGTTCTTGTTCATGACAAGTTTCGGTCCACTGACATTTTTCCTGTTGTATGTAGAAAAATGCCAGGACAGAGGCTGATATTTGCCTTCCGAGATGGCTAGAGCCTCGCAATAAATGAGGAGATGGCGTCGCAGTGCAGTATCATTGATTTCAACATGGATTTTTACTAGGTTGACATGGAATACAAAGTTCCTCTCATGGACGTAGTCAGTTGCAAAGAGAAAGTGGGACTGCCTTCACTACTGAGAGTGACAACTAAAGATAATGTATCACTCAAAGGCAAGAACGTGATAGCAGAGCAAGATCCGATGGAATGACCCAGCCGTATGCCCTCCATGGCAACTACACCTGCTTGAGGCTTAATAGCAGCTAATAAAGAACAACTGCCATGTACTTTGCTTCATAGGAAGCAAAGAAGAAATGCCAACCGTAAGAAGTAGAGATCTTTTCTACGACAAGAAAGTAGAGGTCAAAGAGAGACGAACAACTTGTGCACCCCTATTCCTGAGGAGCATATTTATGATCCAGACATGAAAGAAAATTCTGCTAGCCTACCCACCATGGATGAAGAACCAGGGTTTGTGACAAAGTCAAACACACTTTCGGTTTCGGTTGCTTTGTGCAAGGGATGCCTGACGTGCAACGTTGAAATACCGGGCAGGACATCAGCCACATGGTCGTTTGTAGAATGCCCGGACTGTAATGTTCTGCATCTACAACGTTTCATTACATTGGAAGAGTACACCTCAAGCACCAATATATCTCAGACTTTGGATTTTATGATGGATGAACCATATGTACCACTGGGAACAGATCAGTATGTACCGTGGAGCCCAGGGACGTACATCCCGCTAGAGGCCGAGTCTCATGCTCTAGATCAACCAACGTCAGTTTAGGTTGCTTGAAGGGAGGAACGCCCACGGCAGCTGCCAACCTTCGGTATGATAGAATACTATAAAATAAGTAAAGTAAACAAAAGAGAATTTAAATTTTATGAAGAATTTTAAAGAAAATTCATCAATATACTGGAAGGCCTGGAGCTGTACACCAGTGTTTTCTCCAAAAATGATAAAAGATGCATTATGAACTGTATCTTTGATTTAATAGATAGAGGCCGAGCGGGCCTTCTCATGGAAAGAACATACTCTGAGCCAAATAAATGGATGAGAGGAAAGGGAAGAATCACCATCCAGTGTGGTTGTTGTTATAACTTCACGAATGACAGACTGGAGATTCCACCTGGGATCCTCAGACATGATCAAGTAGATCTCCTACTGCCAATGATAAAATGGATAATCAAAAGAATGGTCAAATAGAAAATTCTATTTGCTACATGCATTCCCAATAGTTGCATTATCAATATCTATGAAGAGGGTGATTGCATTCCCCCACACATTGATCATCATGATTTTGTGAGGCCCTTATGCAAGGTCTCATTTTTTAGCAAAAACAATATTTTATTTGAGAAAGAAATCGTTATTGTCGGCCCTCATGAATTCAAAGGTTCTATGGAGATTCCTCTACCAGTCGGTTCAGTACTTCTTCTTAAAGGTAACGGTATAGACGTTGCCAAACAATGTATTACAGGGGTACAACACCGTAGGGTGTCTGTGACTTTCTGTAGGATGACTGATAGCAAAATGTCGTATGGATGTCAGCCGGATTCGGAACTGGAAGAACTTCTATTGTACAAGCTATGAGAGGGTTGTACCTCTAAGTACATGCAAAGGGAACTCTTATCCTGGAGCATGACTTAGAAGGTTCTCTTGATCAGGAACTCATCATACCTAGTACAGACGGTCAGAGGGTTCACTTTTTTTAGCAACATGATATGTATCTGATATATTCAACCTGCAATGTATTCATAACATGAGATGCTCTGAATGTATTTCGACATGGACTATATAAGGTACCTTTTGCGGCGTTACCCTATGTTCGTTTTGTGACATGTTTTTATTGAAGCAGATTAATGAAAATTTTTCTTAAAAGTGTGCCTTTTTGTCAGTTGCTTTTTGTGCTATGGATGAAAGCCACAAATCACACGTTGGTTCAGAATTTCAATAAACAAAGAATTAAACAGCAAACCTTTAACAATAAATAAAATTTAAATAATAGTAATCACTGATAAATAAACAACAAAACAAATTTCTTTAAAAAAAATCAACCAATTAAAATTAAAACTTTAAAGACATATTTTGAAAAATTATGTGATAAAATTTTGTTGAGTTGATTCTCTCATTTTCAGAGTTTCTTACTCTTTGTGCGCGCAACACAACCATCTTTATCTGCATTAACTGTCTTCACATCCTCGCGAAATTTTGCCTTCTGCACAAAACCCCACAAAGCTCTAGAAATCTTCTTCAACAAAGTCAACCTTTTCACATGACACACTTCTGCAAACTGAACACTACAAGCTTTTTGTAAATTTTAATTCTCACATTTTTGAATCAGTACCTAAATTTTGATTCTCACCTTTCAAGGTCGATACCTAAATTTTGACTCCCTCCCTGAAATTGATACCTAAATTTCAATTCTTATATTTTTGAATCAGTACCGAAATTCTAATTCTCACCTTTTGAGGTCAATACCTAAATTTTAATTCTCTTCTTGGAATTGATACCTAAATTTCAATTCTCACATTTTTGAATCAGTTCTTAAATTTTGATTCTCACCTTTCGAGGTAGATACCTAAATTTTGACTCTCTTCTTGGAATTGATACCTAAATTTAAATTCTCACATTTTTGAATCAGTACCTAAATTATGATGCTTACCTTTTGAGGTCGATACCTAAATTTTGACTCTCTTCTTTGAATTGATAACTAAATTTCAATTCTCACATTTTTAAATTAGTACCAAAATTTTGATTCTCACCTTTCGAGGTCGATACCTAAATTTCGACTCTCTTCTTGGAATTGATACCTAAATTTCAATTCTCACTTTTTTTTAATCAGTAGATAAATTTTGATTCTCACCTTTCGAGGTCGATACCTAAATTTCAACTCTCTTCTCGATATTAATACCAAAATTTCAAGTCTCATTTTTGGATGAGAACCTAAATTTTGATTCTCATCTTTTGAGGTCGGTACCAAAATTCTGACTCTTCCTATCTTTTTGGAATTGATACCAAAATTTCAATTCCCACCTTGTGGTCAGCACTTGCATACCGATCCACATCTTTTAGAAATTTCTGAAATTTCATAACTCAAAATCTAGTCTCCAATCCCCAGTGAAAGTCCATATTCCTTGACTTGATGAAATATGCACCCACTAATTTCCCCAGCGGAAACAAATCACACACACAAATCTACACATATTTCTGGGTCTGTTGACTTAAGAATTTGTATTGGTTTTTGGTTATCTCGTCGGTCAACGCCAAAATGTGTGGTGTGCTTACCCAACACACCCCACATATTGGGGGTCCATTTATTGACCTTACTTTGGGTTGAGGTTCAGTTTTTCCTCTTTAGTTGCCTAAGTTCTAGCCATAGGACTTTCCTATTGACTATTCCTAGAAAACTAGACAAGGAGCCCTCACCATTAGAAATTTCAAACACTTTTCTACTCAACTTGAAGTTCCATATATTAGTCCTAACCTCTAGCACTTAGTAGGTGGGGTCACTATGGGTAAAACTCAAGACGAGTCACCCTTAGGATTGCTGGACCTTAGAGTTGACCCTGAGTGTTGGTCTAGGGCTAAGACACTTATTTGCAGTCACTCACTACCCTAAACTCATAACTTCTAGGCTTTGGTCCCTTGATACTTTTGGGAGACTCCTGTAGGTGGTTCCCTAAACCCATTAGCCTTAGGCTCGGGTTTAGCTAAGAGCACTACATAGAGGACCCAAAATAGGGTGGCTTATTAATGGTGTTTGGTACTCCAAGTCTACTAAGATGCCCAAACTACCCGGATACCCTTAGGACCCAAAATTTGGCCAAAATCTCCAAATCTAGCCAAAATACCCAAACTTGGTTCAAAAATTATTTTAAATGTCTTGAAAGAACCCAAGTTACCCAAAATCCTGAAATTGGACAAATTACCAAAATACCCCTCTTGGGCCCAAAATTCAAAAAATTCCAAAAAATCCCAAAAATTTCCAAAACGTCCTAAATATTCTCAATTTCATTTTCCTCAACTATCACTTGATCAATTTGGCAAATTTGACCACTGTCGGCACTATTTTGGTGTGGGGTTTGCCCGTAAGAAGCTATCGGTCATTAGAATTGAAATCCCGTTGCCCGCTTCAGAAGGACGTTTAAAAAGTTGGGTTTTAAAAAAGATGAAGTTAAACTGACCCCATAATTTTCATAATTTAGATGAAAGAGCGTTTTACCTCAAATCCTATATCTATCCCAAAGGNTAAATCAAGTAGATGAGAGAAGTGCCATGTTTTGGAAAAGTCAAAAAATGATTTATTGACTTAGTTGAAGTTGATTATAGCGACACCGGTCAAGATCCCACGGTTCCGTCGTTCCGGCACCACTATTTTCTATTGGAATCACTTAGTCCAAATGAATTTACTAAACTCAACTTAATGAGTTCCATAATTTCATTTAGACCGTAGGAAATCTCGTTAGCAACCGTAGGTTACCTCCTCCGAGGATTCTCGATCTTCCAATAGAGATGTTTTAATTTAGTTGAAGTTGTATTTTTTGTGATGTTTGTGNAGCCCCTATAGTTAATTACATCTTAGGTAACTGAAGTTACCTAAGAATACTCTCAATAAAATCAAGAAAAATTACCTTCAAGGAGTTCAAATGGTAAGGACATTTCAAAAATATTGGACTAAGAAGTGTTAATGAGATTGGTTCAAATTTGGAACGTTTTGTTTTGGAGTCCAAATGAGGAAATACTAGAGGATGTCACGGATCAGAATGAAAACTTCGGTGACTTCCCAAGCTATCCTATTATTTGATTTCAATTTAGGAGAAATCATTTAGATGTTTCATCCTGCAATTTTTATTTATTAGGATTTATAGTGTGTGAAGCAATCAGCACAAATAACCTTGAAGATGTGAGGATTTAAGTCATGACGAATTACTAGATTTAGGAGAAATCATTTAGATGTTTCATCTTGCAATTTTTATTTATTAGGATTTACATTTGAGTGAAGCAATCAGCACAAATAACCTTGAAGATGTGACGATTTAGGTCATGACGAATGACAACCTCGCACAAACAACCTTGAAGATGTGAGGATTTAAGTCGTAACAAACGACTACCTCGGAGTCCTAAGGCTGTCATTTCATCCTGCAATTTTTATTTATTAGGATTTACATTTGTGTGAAGCAATCAGCACAAATAAGGGTATGTAAGGATTTAGGTCATGAAGAATGACAACCTCGAAATCCTAAGACGAGTTAGGGCCTAGATTGTACAACAGGATTGTACAAATGCCTAAAAATATGTTTGAGGATTTATGTTGCACTAGGCAAACAACNGCCTCTACGAGATTATGCAAATCCTACAATATACGAAATTCACTTATCTATCCAAAATCCTGATGTAGCTGCTAATTCATTTGTGCTCAAACCTGCTATTATCCAAATGTACAAAATAATCAATTCAGAGGTACACCAAATAAAGATCCTAATTTACACCTCACTAGTTTTTTAGAACTTTGTGCTTCCTTTAAATATGATAGAGTTTCGAACGATGCTGTTAGACTTAGACTTTTTTTTTTCACTTAGCGATAAGTCTAAGATGTAGTTAATTTCGTTAGCACTGGATCTATTAGAACTTGTGGAGAACTTTCACAAAAATTTCTATCCAAATATTTCCCTCCATCCAAAACTGCTAAACTTAGAAATGACATAACATCATTTTGTCAGATTGATGAAGAGTCGATATATGAAGCTTGGGAGATATTTAAAGATCTTCTTAGGAAGTGCCCACATCATTCGTTACGAGATCGGTTGATAATTCAAACTTTTTACAATGAACTAGTGGGATCTCTTAGATCGATTATAGATGCTGCAGCTGGTGGTTCTTTAATGTCAAAACCTTTTGTGAGGCATATTTATGAATAGAAGAGATGGCTACCAAAAATTTCAATGGCCCTCTGAAAGGGTAAATCCTAAGAGAGTAGCTAGTATCCACGATTTTGATACAATATTTATGTTAGCTTCATAGATTGCAGCAATATCAAAGAAATTATATCATTATGGAATGAATTATTATCCAACACCTATTATAATGGAAGAGAATTCATCTGGTCAATTTGTGGATGTTCAACCCTCTTATGAGATTTTAAATGTTATTAACAATAGACCCAACAATCCTTATTCAAATTATTATAACCCAGGTTGGAAGAGTCATCCCAACTTTAATTGGAATAACAATTCTTCTACAAATAAACAATGGTAAACCCATTGGGAAATTCATCCAACTATGGAAGTGTTATTTATAGACCTTCTTATCCTCTAGGATTTAATAGTAACACACAATTTAAGGAAATGAAGTTGCCTTTGGAAGAGCTGATAATGAACATGGGTTCAGCAATTGCAAAATCAAGGAAATCAATTACAAATTCAAGGAAACAAGTTACAAAATCAAGGAACTGCTATCAAGAATATTGAAAACCAATTGGGACATATCGTTACTGCGCTTAGTAAACATTGGGAACTTTTTCTAGTACTGTGGAACCAAATCCTAAAGATCAAGAGAAAGAATAGATAAAAGAAATACAATTACGAAGTGGAAAAGAATTGGAAACAAGAGTGCAGAAAGAAATGGAAACTAAAAAAGAGAAACTGGATACAGAAAAAGAAAAGTATCATGAATACCCAGATTTAGAATATCCACTTACACCAATGAAAATTACTGTGGAGAAACTTCCTCCACCATTTCCTCAAAGATTGAAGCAACATAAAAACAATAAACAATTTTTCAAGTTTATAGAAATTCTTAAGAAATTAATGGTAAATATTCCTTTCGTAGAAGATTTAGAGCAAATGGCCAATTATGTGAAGTTTATGAAAGATATTTTGATCAAGAAAAGGAAGTTCACTGATAATGAGATTGTTGCACTTAGCAAAGAGTGTAGTGCAAATATTTAGAAAAAGCTTCCTGAAAAATTAAAAGATCTAGGTAGTTTCACTATACCGTGTGCTATCGGTGAAAGATTTTATGGAAGAATTTTATGTGATTTCGGAGCCAGCATTAATCATATGCGTATATCAATTTTTAAAAGATTAGGATTAGGAGAAGTCTCACCTACTTCTATAACTCTTCAGTTAGCAGATCGTTCCGAAAGATTAGGATTAGGAGAAGTCTCACCTACTTCTGTAACTCTTCAGTTAGTGGATCGTTCACAAAAGATTAGGATTAGGTGAAGTCTCACCTACTTATGTAACTCTTCAGTTAGCAGATCGTTCAGTTACTTATCTTAAGGGAGTTATAGAAGATGTGTTAGTAAAAATTGATAAGTTTATCTTTGCTGTGGATTTTATTGTTTTATATATGGAGGAAGATAAAGAAATGCCTATAATTTTAGGGAGACCTTTTTTAGCTACTGGAAGAGCTATGATAGATGTTTAAAATGGATAATTAACTATGAGAGTTAATGATCAAGAAGTGACTTTTAACATTACAAAATCTATGAAATACCCTACTGTTGAAAGAGATAATGAACGTTTTCGCATGTAAATTAGTGAACATCTATTGAACGAGCATTTTAAACAATATTTTGAAGAGAAAAAAGATTTTAAAGACAAATATGAAGTTATTTTGGGCCAAACAGAAAATGAAGAATTAAATTATATTCAGAAAAGATTTGAGATGCTGGATATTACAGGAAATGCTAATAAGAATCTAGTTCCGTCAATTATAAAACCACCTGAACTTGAGTTGAAAATATTTCTAACCACTTTAAGTATGTGTTTCTGGGAGATTCATCTACTTTACCTGTTATTATATCTTTAGAGTTAAATGATTTGTCAGAGCAAAGAATTTTGGATTCATTAAAAAGATATAAAGAAAGCTTTTGGTTGGACCTTAGCTGATATTAAAGGAATCAGTCCTTCGATCTATATGCACAGAATTATACTGGATGAACAATATAAACCAAGAATTGATCCACAAAGGAGATTAAACCCAATGATAATGATATTAGATGAACAATATAAACCAAGAGTAGATCCACAAAGGAGATTAAACCCAATGATGAAAGAAAATAAAGCTTTTGGTTGGACCTTAGCTGATATTAAGGGAATCAGTCCTTCAATCTGTATGCACAGGATTATATTAGATGAACAATATAAACCAAGAGTTGATCCACAAAGGAGATTAAATCCGCTGATATTATATTGGATGAACAATATAAATCTAGAGTTGATCCACAAAGGAGATTAAAGCCAATGATGAAAGAAGTAGTCAAGAAGGAAATTTTAAAAGATTTTTAAAGTTATATACTACGCTAGTAAAACTCTTAACGATGCTCAAATTAACTACACGTTTTTAAGGTGATATACTACGCTAGTAAAACTCTTAATGATGCTCAAATTAACTATACTGTTTTGGGACTACATGTGTTGTGCACACTGATCACTCTGCTATTAAATATCTGATGCAAAATAAGGATACCAAACCAAGGTTAATTAGATGGATACTTTTGATGCAAGAATTTGATTTTGTGGTTATTGATATGTTGATTAGATGGATACTTTTGATGCAAGAATTTGATCTTGTGGTTATTGATAGAAAGGGAACTGATTAGATTGATACTTTTGATGCAAGAATTTGATCTTGTGGTTATTGATAGAAAGGGAACTGATAAGATGGATACTATTGATGCAAGAATTTGATCTTGTGGTTATTGATAGAAAGGGAACTGATAAACTGATCAATTGTTGAGATTTGAATATCATAAATTATCTCACACCGATAATGAAATTATGGACAGTTTCCTTGATGAACAACTCTATAATATTAATGAGTGGAAAATACCATGGTATGCTGAAATTGGTAATTATATTGTAATTGATATTTTGTCACTTATGCTGGCATTGCAACAACAAAGAAAATTCATTCATGATACGAAAGAATAGTTTTGGGATGAGCCTTATTTATATAAACAATGTAAGGATCTTATTATGAGAAGATGTGAACCTTATGAAAAAATGAAACTAATTATTCTGAAATGTCATGATTCTGAATTTGGAGGACATTTTGGAACTGATAAAACTTCTTATAAAATTTTACAAGCTGGATTCTATTGGTGTACTCTCTTTAGAGATATTTACAGATACATAAAAACTTGTGATCGATGCCAACAAGTAAGCAATATATCTAGAAGAAATGAAATGCCTCTGAATTTTATGTTAGGAGTTGAGATATTTGAAGTTTGGGGATTGGATTTCATGGGACCATTTATTTCTTCATCTGGAAACTTATACATATTAGTTGCAGTAGACTACATTTCAAAGTGGATTGAAGCACAAGCTTTACCTCATTGCGACGCTAAAAGTGTTTCAAGATTTTTAATTAAAAACATTTTCACTAGATAAGAAATGCCGATAGTAATTATCACTGACGGAGGATCCCATTTCAGGAATAAATACATTCAGAGATTGGCAGAAAAGTTTAATGTTATTTATAGAATCTCTATTTCCTATCACCCTCAGACCAGTGGGTTAGCTGAAGTTTCTAATAGAGAGATTAAAAAAATACTGAAGAAGACTGTAAACCCTAATAGAGTAGATTGGTCTACAAGACTGGGTACTGCATTATGGGCTTACATGACTGCTTATAAAACTCCTATTGAAATGATTCCTTTCAGGCTGATTTTTGGAAAGACTTATCACCTACGAGTAGAATTGGAGCATAAAGCATATTGAGAGATTAAAGAATTTAATTATAATTTGAAAGATGATGGTGAGAAGAGATTATTACAAATGAATGAGTTGGAAGAATTAAGAAATGAATCTTATGATAACGAAAGAATTTATAAGGAGAAACTAAAGTTATGGCATGATTGGAAGATTAACCAGAAGAACTTTGAATAAGGATAAGAAGTTTTACTTTACAATACAAGGCTGAAGTTATTCTTTGGGAAATTGAAGTCTCGTTGGTCAGGACCCTTTACTGTGACTCGAGTTTATACTTACGGAGCTGTTAAAATTGAAGATCAATAGACTGTGAATAGATTTAAAGTAAATGGACTTAGATTAAAGCCATATTTTGAGGGTAAAAGACCAAATTTTAAAGAGGTTTTAATGGTCAGTCAACCTGAATATATAGCTGACAACGTTAATCCAAGCGCTTTATGGGAGGCAACCCATAGTTATCTTTATTTTTATTGCGGTTATAGTGTTTTTGTTTGAAATTATTGTTAGTTTGTGGTAATATTGAACTCTACTACTCATATTTACCCTTGAATCATCATAAAAATTGGATCCATAGAGAAAAATGGAACGTATTCGGACCAGAGAGAAACTGTGAAATTTTTACCTTGGGTGCCGATGACGGGCTCGATGCCGCCGACGACCGGTTTTTCTGGAGAGTTCAGACAAATAATTCTCAAGGATTACCGATGGTGCCATCGACACTACCGACGGTTGATTTTTCCCGAGACTTAGGCTATTTAATTCTATAGAGTTGACCACGACAAGGAGTGAATCAAGTGGAGGTTTGGGATATCTTGGCCTCATTTATGCACTTTCTTAACTTTCTAGAGTTGAAGCTGGAGATGATGAAGAATGGGTTTACCCTATGAAACCTATTAGTAAAGCTAATCGTATGCATCCCATGAAGGATGGAGATCAGGGAGTAGGAGTAAAGAACCTTCTTCTAATAGAGATATCCCCTCTACTAGTTGTGACCTTCTTTCCTCTAGTTCCCCTACCCTTCATGATTTAATGAATGAGTTAACCTTGCAGTGGAAGAGTATAGAGAAATAAATGAAAGAATTGGGGGATTAGAACGTAGACATGATTATGATAGTGAGTACATACAAAGGCATTCTAACTTCGCGATAGCTTACTACGAAGCTGAGGCCCGACACTACAGAGGTGAGCCTGATTTTACTTTTCCTGAATGCCTCCGTTATACTTAGTATCAACCCAATCCACCTGCTGACTAGGGAGACGAGGATATAGTATGAGATTTTGATATATGATAGTGATTGATGTACTTTTGTTTTGTGATTTTCTGATAGAGATAGATTTATGTTTGTTTGTACTTTCATTTTATTCTAAATTTTATTTTAGGTTTGCAGTTAGATAATTTTTAATTATTGTTATAAATGTTTAGTGTTGTAGTTTGAAATTTGCATGTGTAGTTTATAATAGACTTTGATTAATACTTTGTAAAATTATGATTTTTTTTTGCATTGTGATGTATTTGTAATTATTTTTATTTAGTATTATAATTGATTTTTTAAATCTTAGTTCGTAGCCTCTAATATTACTTTGTGTGGGATCGATATTCAGGACTCCATTAGAGCCTTGTATTACTTGAGCGATACGTATACTTGAGTTGATAAGTATGACTTTGCAATTATTGAATATTTTATACACATCTTCATCAAATCTATAACAGTTGTCAAGTTCTTGGCGCCTTTGCTAGGGATTTAAATCTTCTAGCAGCGGTATCAAATTCTTATATTTTTAAGCATATATAAAGTCGCTGTCAATGACTAGTCACCTCCCTCGGGTCTTGCTGTATTATCACATTTTTCCCCTTCAGTGAGGAACTGTCTCTGGTGCTTAACCTTAGCAGCGATGGTAGCCCTTCAATTTCATGATGGCTAACCACATCTATTAGAGGACCTTCGTAGTCCATGTCGCTTTACTAAAGCTCATGTCAAAGTCTATGGTGCCACCCTGTGGCTCCCTTTCCTTATTGAGTGCGAGGTTCCAACCATCTTTAAAAGCAAAGATCAGCCTCTGGCCTGACATTTTTCTCTGCAAACGACAGGAAAATATCATTGAGCTGAAATTTAGCAAGAAAAAGAACAAAACAAAGTGTTTGTTAAAGAAAATTTTAGCTTATATTGGTGTGAAAATAATTTATTTATGTATGTATCTTGTTTAATTTAGTAGAATATCAATTTAAAGATAGAAAAGGGAAAATTGAAGTGTATAATTTCAAAAATTTTCATTAAATTGAGGTTAATTTTATTACAAAATTTTTGGATCCGGTCACAGATGTTTGACCAAATAGATAACCCGAGAACAATCAAAATTTTAAAATTTCAAATCAAGCAATGTCAAACAATGTCAAGTTGCATAGTATTTCTTCAGGTATCATCCGTTGATTGGCAGCATGTGTCTCTCACCATAGAAATCTACTGGCTAGCAGGCTCCTCTTACGTAGAACTTCCCTACGATAAATGGTCCCTCCCAAATTGGCTTGAATTTTCCACCTATCTTGTGGCAACAAGAATGGGTCTTTTGAGCATGAGGATAAGGTCACCAACTTTGAATGTCCTTGGGTGGACCAATTTGTCATGAGCTTCTACCATCTTTGCTTGATAAAACTCCAAATGTTGTTGTGCTTCTAGTCGTTTTCCTTGAAGGCTCTCTAATTTCTTGAGTATGAGTTTTGCACTTTCTTCTGTTGTCAGTTGATTGGCGACAACAACTCTGAGAGACGGCGTCTGGACTTCTAACGGTAGTACGGCCTCGGACCCGTACATGAGCATTTAGATGTACACTGAGTGGGAGTCCTGAACGTTATTCGGTAGGCCCACAAAGCTTCTAATAATTTATTGTGCCAATCTCTTTTGTTTTCATCTAGCGTCTTCTTCAAAATCTGTACCAATGTCTTCCATTTGCCCTGGGATAGTAAATTGTGGAATATCTCCAGTCTATCCCATGTTGTTTGACAAAATTATTAATTATGGTGCTTTTGAAGGCTGTCCTATTATAAAAAATTAATCTTCACGGTACTCCAAAACTATAGACGACTTAGCTTTTGAAGAATTGAAGGATGTGCTATGTTGTAACCTCTCGTAACAAAACTGCGTCTACCCATTTGGAAAAGTAATCCGTAGCGACAAGTATAATTCTGTGTCCTTTGGAAGATAGAGGGTCTATCAGACCTATTATATTTGTGCCCCAACACTTGAATGACCACGAGGCAACCGTTGGGTGTAGCCCATTTAGGGGTTGGTGTAAGACCACCCCATGCACATGGCACTAGTGACATCTTCTAGCTGTAACCATGTAATAAGATATCATTGTCGGCCAATAATAAATGAGTCTCTTGATCTTTATTTTCATCTTTGGCTCTGACTGGTGAGTGCCACTCAATTTGACATGTACCTCTTTGAAAAAATTATGTGCCTTGGCTCTGCTCAAACATCGTAGCCATATTTGATCGAATGATATTCTGTAGAGGATGTCACCCACTAGAGTGTAAGATATAGCCTTTTTTGTAATGTGATGTGCCTCAAACTTGTCCTCTGATAGCTTTCCAGTTTGAAAATATTCCATCAATGGCTTGCGCCAATCTTCGTTAATATCAGCAATCACAATCATCATTTCTTCTTCTTTTTCAAGCTTGTGAGATTGTCGAGGTCGATTTGAGACAAAACCTATCTTCCTTGTATTGTAATGTCAATGAAATCCTCTGGGGGACATGGCAATTTATTTGCAAGTTTTGCTAGGGTATCAGCATGAGCATTATCTCCCCTAGGAATCCGGTAGAAAGTTACATTGGGAATCTGCTCCAACGGCCTCATTGCGTACTGATGGTATTCTGCTAACCTTGATTTTAAAATCTTGTACTGTCCGACGACTTGTTGAATGATGAGTTGAGAGTCACCGTAGATGATAATATCTGTTACGTCCATCGAGATTGCCAACTCCAATCAAGTAATTAAGGCTTCATACTTTGCTTCATTGTTGGTACATGGCTTTGGCAGGTGGTATGAGAACCTCAGCATACCCTTATCTAGTGTGATAAAGATTAAACGAATCCCTGCTTTGCCTGGTATAACTGTGCCTGATCCTTTGTCTCTTCTGGCTGACAAAGCTCCATCAAAGTACATATCCCAACGTTGTGCACTGGAGAATTCCATTTGTAATATATGTTAATTTGGTAGTTCATCATTAAGTGGGGACCCAGTTGGAAGTGGGTGTGCAGTGAGAAAGTTTGCTAAAATTTGTCCCTTGATAGCACAGAGGGCAATAAAAGTTATATCAATTTGCAATACAATCATTGACCATATTGCTAGACATGTGGAAAGTGTTGATCGGGTCATCAAATATTTCAACAGATTAACTTTTGAAGTAAGGGTAATTTTATTAGAAAGCATGTAATGTCTAAGCTTTTGGGTGAGAAAAATCAAAGCTAGACAATGCTTCTCAATAGGTGGATACCTTATATCCACCAGTATTAGGCGGCGACTCAAAGAGTATAATGCGTTTTCCTTACCCTCGTCATTGACTTGGGTTAAGAGGGCTCCAAGAGAGACATCTAAAGCTGCGGTATTAAGTATCAAAGGTTTCCCTGGGATAGGGGCTGCCAAAATAGGAGATGTAACTAAATGCTGTTTAACATCCTCAAAGGCCCACTGACAGTTCTCTTGTCAAATGAATTTGACGTCCTTTTTAATTAATGCTGAGAAAGGCTGACACCTACCTGAGAGATTAGAAATAAAGCGCCTTAGATACGTAAATTTCCCTTCGAAGCAATGTAGTTGTTTCAAATTTTTGGGAGGAGACATTTTTAAGATAGCTTTAATTTTATCCGGGTCAATCTCGATTCCAAGATGATGGACAACAAATCCTAGAAATTTCCTGGAGGTAACACCGAAGGTGCACTTTAAGGGATTTATCTTAAGGGCATATCATCATAACCGTTCAAACACAATCCTCAAGTCGTACAAATGGTCTACTTTTTGTTTGCTTTTGATGACCAAATCATCCACATAACATTCCACTTGGTTGTGAATGAGATCATAAAAAATCTTCATCATAGCTCGTTGTCGGCGCTACTTTGGTTTGGGAGTTGCCCGTAAGAAGCTGTCGGTCACTGGAATTGAAATCTCATTGTCTGCTTCGGAAGGACATTTTAATTTACATATAGATTTAAGTTTAGAAAAATATGAAATCAAACTGACCCCATATTTTTCATAGTTTAAATGAAAGAGCGTTATACCTCAAACCCTGTATCTATCCCGAAAGATAAGAACAAGACTTGAGAATAAGACTTGATCAAATAAACTAGGAAATACATGACATCCGTTTGCTCTGCAAAAGCATTTTATTTGTCAATAATTTGCCCTATTCAATATGAAGAATTAAATAGGGTTTATATTAAGATGGGTTCAGGAAAGTTTTCTATAAGAGCAAGCCCCTATAGTTAATTTCATCTTAAATGACCAAAGATAACTAAGAAAACTTTCGATAAAAATCAAGAAATATTATCTTCAAGGATTCAAAAGGATAGGACTGTTCAATAATATCAGACAGAGAGGTATGAAATGGGATTGGCTCAAGTTTGGAACATTTTGTTTCTGGAATCAAAATGAGGAAGAACTAGGGGATGTCATGGATCTAGGGGAGAACCTCAGTGACTTCCCAAGCTATCCTATTGTTTGGCTTCAGTTTTAAAGAGAAATATTTCGGTGTTTCATCCTGCCATGTTTATAAATATAGGACTTACATTCATGTGAAACAATCACAGAAATGACTTAAAAGAAGTGAGGGTTTAGGTCGCGACGAACGACAACCTCAGAATCCTAAGCGAGTTAGGGCTTACATTCTATAGCAAAGTTGTATGAAGGCCTAAAGATGAGGTGAGGATTTATATTGCATAAGCAAACAAACTCAAAATTTTATGACTTGGTTGTATATATCTAAGGAACGAATGGTTTAGCTGGGGAAGACAGGTTTTGCTGTTGAAGATGGCCGTGCTGCCCACCATGCTAGCGCTTGCCACAATAAGTCTGGGTTATCTATTGTGTCAAGTTATAATATCAAATCAGGTGGCCCTATGGTTGAAGTCCGCGACGAGTTTGAGTTATCTAGTGTGTCAAGTTATAATATCAAATCAGGTAGCCCTATGGTTGCCGTGACGAGTTTGAGTTATCTAGTGTGTCAAGTTATAATGTCAAATCAGGTGGCCCTATGGTCCGCGACGAGTTTGAGTTTTCTAGTGTGTCAATTTATAATGTCAAATCAGGTGGCCCTATAGTTTTGTGACGAGTTTGAGTTTTCTAGTGTGTCAAGTTATGATGTCAAATCAGGTGGCACTATGGTTTGTGATGAGTTTAAGTTTTTTAGGATGTCAAGTTATGATGTCGAATCAGGTGGCCTTATGGTTGAAGTTCTTTAAA
Source organism: Phalaenopsis hybrid cultivar (assembly GCA_002079205.1). NCBI lineage: Eukaryota > Viridiplantae > Streptophyta > Magnoliopsida > Asparagales > Orchidaceae > Phalaenopsis > Phalaenopsis hybrid cultivar. The sequence goes on from JXCR01136982.1 coordinate 188,270, forward strand.
TTTTATTGGGCATGTTAAAGTTGATTAGAGCGACGCCGGTTAGGTTCCTACTGTTCCCTCGTTCCAGTACCACTATTTTGTATTGGAATCACTTAGTCCAAATGAATTTACTAACTCAACGTAATGAGTTCCATAATTTCATTTAGACTATGGGAAGCCTCATTAGCAACTGTAGGTTACCTCCTCCGAGGGATTCCCGATCATCCAATAGAGACGTCTAAATTTAGTTGTAGTGATTAAATTTTGAGTTGTTTTATATTTTAAATATTATGACAGTGAGTTTTATCTTGGTTAATTTTAGTTTTTGTTTTGGTTTTGGTTTTGGTTTTGTGGCTATCCTGATAGTTTTAGTTTTCATGCAGGGGAACATTATTGTTTAGCATGCAAGTTTGTGTTAACATCAAAAGTACAGTACAAAAGTATAAGAAAGACGACACTGTAAACTATAAAAGCATACCTGACGAGCCTTCTCTTTCCACCACCCAAAACTCAAAATGCATGTCAGGGCATTTTATATGAAACAGGAAAGTAAAGTTTTGGCAACCTACCTAACCCTAGGTAATATCTTGGTGGGTCCCTATTTGTTTGATTAAGGATGATTTTTGTTAAGCAAAACATATTAAGTTTAGTAGACCTCGGAGGTATCTAACAGGTTTGGAAAAAGAAGCAGGTCCATGCTTCCCTCTCACCACCTGGTGAAAAGCCTCAAACTCATTTTAACTTATTATGTTGCTTAATAAATCAATCCTAAAAATACTTTTAATGCTCAGTGAACATTGATGTTTCAATTACCCCTAAAAGTAGGGTAATTATCATTTGTGATTTAATTTGTAAATTATGTGGGTGCAAACCCTTGAAGGGCAAGTTAGCGCTATCAAAGACATTTAGCCAATTTTTTAATTTGGACTTGTAGTGTTCCAAATCTGTTTATTTTTAGCTATGTTAACTTTTCTAATCCTGATTTAATCATATTTGATTTAGCCTATGTCACTACTAAGCCCTTAAGGTTTTGGAGGATGTCTTAGTTTTTTTTTTTGAAAGAGATTAAAATTTTAAGTGATGATGATTCATTTTTTAAAACTTTTGAAAAACATTTGATCCTCAAATAGGGGTATTAAATTAGTGAGTTATTAACACCCAAAACTATACCCCTAAGTCTAGGATCATTTATTTAACTAGACTTCCAAATTTTAATATTTAAAGGAAGTTACAAATTTATCCTTTATTTAACAAAAGTGAGATTGGTTTCTACTAATTAATCCCCTTGTATTTCAATCATCCAAATAAGTTAGTTAAAATCAGAGGTTACCATTTTCCCTCTTTGAATTAAGCCTAAATGTTTAATTAAGGCTAAATTTTCAAAAGTACACTTTTGCCCCTATGGCTCTATTACTTCATAATTTTTCAAATTTAATTCAAATGACTTTGAAATTTTTATCTTACCTTTCTCATGGGTCAATTAACACATCACCGGAGAAAATGTAATTTTTCAAAATTTATTTCAATTTACATAATTATTTTTATGCAAAAATAGGATTTTTCAAAGAAAATTCCATAACTTAACCAAGACAAAACCTAATCCCTTGAAATTTTTACTGGAGGTAGAATTTGATCAGAGATCCATTCGGACAAAATTTCAAGATTTATTGAATTTTTTTGTGAATTATAAGAATTATTTTAAGTTATGGAGAATTTATTAATTATAAAATATTTTAAATGTGAAAAATTAAATTTTATATTTTTGAAAAATCTCCGTGAGTTCAGAGAACCTATAAAAACAAATTTTTCATATTTTTTATTTATTGGAATTATTTTGGTAAAAATCCATTTTTAACCTTTAAAAAATTATTTCAGGCTTTAAAATTCAATATATTTGCTTAGAAAATGAAGAAAAATATTCCAATTGTTCCTAAGTGCTTAGGAAACAATTTAAAACATTTCCATGAATTTTATTATTTTTGTGATTTTTAACATTTTTAATTATCTAAAATATTTAAGAATAGACTAAAAAATGAATTTTTTATTTTAAACATCATTTTATTTTTAAAAAATCCCTCTAATCATAGAGAACTCCAAAAACTCATTTTTATAAATTTTTAAGTTATATTTTGATTATTAAAAATCATTTTAGTGTCAAAAATGTCATTTAACTTAGAAAATCAATTTGAGCTCCAAATGTTTTGAAATTTTTATGGGAAGTTCTCTGAACTTTGAATCTTAGTGGAAATTAAAAATTAAGTCATTTAGATGTTTGTGTTACCTAAAATTAATTTTGTTTGTGTTTTAGGGTTGGTAGAAATTAGTTGCGTTCTTAATTACTTAATCCATGAAATATTTTTCAAAGGGTTCTCTAATCATATCAAACGTTCCGAACTTTTCTTGGAATTTTCTAAGCAACATGCTAGTTATTATGAGTAATTTATTATTCCTTAACCTCTTGTAACAACACTGCCTTTGCCCATTTGGAGAAGTAATCTCTAGCGGCAACTATAGAGGTTGATGCAACACTCGAGGTTAAGTAATTTATTGTTCCTTAACCTATGTTCTTTGGATGATGGAGGGTCTATCAGACCTATTATGTCTGTGCCCCAACACTCAAATAGCCACGAAGAAACGGTTGGGTGTAGCACATTCAGAGGTTGATGCAAGATCACATCATGCACTTGGCACTGGTGACATTTTCTGGCTGTATCCATGCAGTCGGACATCATTGCTAGCTAATAATATTCGAGTCTGTTGATCTTCATTTTAATTTTTGGTCCCGACTGGTGAGCGCCTCACAATCCAGCATGTACTTCTTTGACAATATTTTGGACGTCGACTTTGCTTAGACATCGTAGCCACATCTGGTCAAATGATCTTCTGTAGAGGACATCACCCACTATAGTGTACGACATAGCCCTCTTTGTAAATTGATGTGCTTCAGACTTGTCTTCTGACAGCTTTCCACTATGCAAATATTCTATTAATGGCTTGTGCCAATCTTCGTTAATATCCACAACCACAATCATTGCTTCTTTTTTTTCGAGCTAGTATAGAATTTGGAGGTCGATTCAAGACAGAACTTGCCTTCCTTGTACTGTGATTTCAATGGAATCTTCCAGGGGACACGCTGGTTCTTTAGCTAGTTTTGCTAGAGCATCGACATAGGAATTATCTTCCCTAGGAATCCGGTAGAAAGTCAAGTAGGGGATATACTCCAGTAGCTTCATCGCGTATCGATGGTATTTTGCTTGTCTTGGTTTCAGAATTTTGTATTGTCAGGCGACTTGTTGGATGATGAGTTGAAAGTCACCGTAGATGACAACGTTTGTTATATCCTTTGAGATTGCCAACTCCAATCAAGTAGTTAAAGCTTAATGTTCTACTTCATTGTCGGTGCACGGCTTTGTCAGGTGGTATGAGAACCTCAACATACCCTTACCTAGCGTGATAAAGATAAAACCAATTCCTGCTTTGCCTGGTATGACAGTGCCTGATCCTTTGTCTTTTTTGGCTGATGAAACACCGACAAAGTACATCTCCCAGCATTGCGCCCTGAAGAATTTCATTTGTAACTCTTGCTCATCTGGTAGTTCGTCGTCGAGAGGTTACCCACCTGGTAGTGGGTGTGAAGCGAGAAAGTCTGCTAGAATTTGTCCATTGATAGCACAAAGGGGAACAAAAGTTATATCAAATTGCAATAAGATCATTGACCATCTTGCTAGACATCTGGAGAGTGTTGGCCGGGTCATCAAATATTGTAATGGTTTAACTTTTGAAATTAGGGTAATCTTATGAGAGAGCATGTAATGTCTAAGATTTTGGGCGACAAAAATTAATGTCAGACAATGCTTCTCAATAGGTGGATACCTTACTTTCATCGGTATATGATGACGAATCAAGTAGTAGAGCATTTTCTTCACCCTCGTCATTGACTTGGGCTAAGAGGGCTTCAAGAGAGTCATCTAAGGCTGCGGTAAAGTATCAAAGGTTTCCCTGGTATAGGGGCTGCCAAAATAGGAGGTGTCATTAAATACTGTTTAACATCCTCAAAGGCCCGTTCGCATTTCTCTTCCCAAATGAATTTGACATCCTTTTTAATTAATGCCGAGAAAAGTTGACACCTACCTGAGAGATTAGAAATTAAACATCTCAGATATGCTAAATTCCCCTTGAAGGAATGTAGTTGTTTTAAGATTTTAAAAGGAGGCAGTTCAAAGATAGCTTTAATCTTATCTGGGTCGATCTCAATTCTTTAATGACGGGCAATGAATCCTAGAAACTTCCCAGAGATAATGCCAAAGGCGCACTTTAAAGGATTCATTTTAAGGTTGTATCATCGAAACCGTTTGAACAAGATCCTCAAATTGCACAAATGGTATATTTTTCCTTTGCTTTTGATGATCAAATCATCCACGTAGCATTCCACTTAATTATGGATGAGTTCATTAAAAATATTCGTCATCACTCATTGATATGTTGCTCCGACATTCTTTAACCCAAACGACATCATTGTGTAGCAGAAAATTCCGATCGGTGTCCTGAAGGCTGTGTGCTGCATCTTCGGGAGCCATCTTAATTTAGTTGTATCCCGACGATTTGTCCATGAAAGAGAAGATTTCATGTGTAGAAGAGATATCCACCATCATTTCTGGTATTGGTAGTGGAAACTCGTCTTTCGAATATGCTTTGTTCAAATACCCAAAATCTACACAAACACAGATTTGTCCATTTTTCTTCTTGACAGGTACAAAGTTAGCCAACCACGTGGGGTATTGCTCCTCTTGCACAAAGCTAGCGTCTATTAATTTCCTTACTTCGACTATGACTTGTTGTTCTATTTTGAGGCGCATTCTTTTTGGGGCTTGTTTTAATGGGGTTATATTCTTGCCACCCCGAGTTTATGAACTGCAATCTCTGCTGACAGTCTTGACATTTCATCATAACTCCATGTAAAGAAATCTTTGAATTGTGTTAACAATTTGATCAACCGTAAAGATTCTTCTTCATTGAGTAGAGAACTTATATATGTAGGTCGGGGTTGTTCTTCAGTTCCAAGGTTAATTTCCTTCAATTCATCAACCATTGATTTAATTTCCTCCTTGAATTCTGGTAGAACATTTTTTATCAGTTGATCAGTAGAGTCATCCTCTATATCGAGGCAATCTTCTCCTGATTCACTAGTAATAACCATAAAAAATTCCGAATCATCGACTGGTCAGACTGTACCAAATCGGAGACCCTCTTTTGTGTTGGGAGTTCGACTTTTAACACTCCATGATTTTTTAAGAAGTTGTAGTTTATCTTTTGGCATTTATTTTGGCTAATGTCCTTGTTGAATTAACTTTTGTACGTGAGTTAAAAAGTAACCAAAAGACAATTCCATTAATTCGTTTGGATTATCATCCAAATTTACATGATTTTCAAGATTGGTAGAATTAGAAGCACGATAGAATTTGATCAGATTTGAACCAACATTACAGACTTCCTTGAACTCTAAACTCTCAACCTTTTGAGGGAGGATCGGAGCAAGGGTCACAGTATTCACATAGTGGTTCATCCGATAGTACATCATCTCATATTTGCTTTTCTCTACGTCTTCTAAGGATATCTCGTATTGAGGTTTCCTCTATTTTATCATCATTATTTCATCTTCGGAACTATCTTCATCAAGGTGATTTTGATGGTTGGCCTAGTTCGTTCAACGATTAAGTTGGTTCTTGCTCGTCCACGACCCTAGCCTCGACCTAGGGTGCGTGAACTAAAAGAACCTCCACCAACCTGTTGTGAGAGAGTAGTGGAAGGTCGCTGAAGTGGAGTTGAATGACCCTGCCTTTGTACATCTTCTAAATCTTCACTTTTGTTTGTTGCAATTTTATGAGAGAAGACAATTTTCTTTGGAGGCGCTTAGTAGGCAGCATCTTCATGAATGCCAACTTCATGAACTGAAAATGGTTGTAGATCTCTTTTAATGCAATGTACTTGTCCTTCTTTGTAGTACTTGATGCACTGATGTAGAGACGATGGAACCATGTTGTTCTCATGAATCCACGGTCGACCGAGTACAACATTGAAAGAGCTCTCGTTGTCGATGATATGAAATTTAGCGGTTGTTGATAGTTCTCTAACCTTCATAAACAATGTAATCGATCCAAGGGCACTTTCTCCCTTTTGGTTGAATCCTCTTAACATCATTTTATCGGCCGTAAGCTCTTGAGCTTTGATGTCCAAATAGGCCAAGGTTCGTAGACTCATCAAGTTGAGTGATGCTTTAGGATCTACTAAAGCTCTTGACAACATAAATTTGCCAATGTTGACAGAGATGTAGAGTGGGCGGTTGTGGTCGGTGGTACCGAGCAATAACTCTTCATCAGTGAATGTCACCCCAGGCTATTCTTTCAATGAGAAAACTTCATTTGAGGATGTGCTGGCCAACTGAGCTAAGAAAATCTCTAGGTCGAGCAATGCTATAACCAGAGACTCTCTCATCTCCTTTGATAGGATCAGAGTGTCATAGATGCTTAAGGGCCAGCAACTTCCTAAGATGAGCTAGCACGTTGTAGTCTACTTTGTATGGTCCTCTGATTTTCTCTTGGTTATTTGTTTGTTCCACTGGTGGAGGTGGAGGTAGTTCTTCTCAAGTTGCTTGTGATTGCCCCTGGATGGTGACCATGGTGGTCATAGCAACGACCATCTCTTCTATCCTTTTTTCCAGTTGGTTGACTTGCTCATTTGTTAGGAGAATAACCATTCTCCGCTCATCTACTGCATTCTCTTCGATGAGAGGTTGAGCCTCACACACAAATGTAGCAGCTCTGGATTTGATAACATGGATATCCATGAATTCTTTTTCAAGGTAGTCATTATAATCAAAATTTTCATCATCATCATCGATGGAGACTCCGTGTTCTCGGGTTAACTAAAAAATCTCAACTTTGAGCCTTTCCACTTTTCTTCAATCATTGCTTCTTTGATTGTTCTAAGATCTGGAGGAACCTATTGGACCTCCTCTTCTGGTTCTTCCATTTCACTGAAAATTACTGTGGCGATGTCAGATACATCGGACCCTGGCTTCATTCCATGATCTTGACCTGCAGGCTTACTGGACTATCTCGGTACAACGACCTTGGGTATCCATACATTTTTCTTTAACGGTGATGTTTCAGGACGGGGTGCCCAATTGGAAACATCGAGATGTCGAGGAGAAGTATGCTCCCCATGGTGCAGACTGACTATAGTACCGGGTAATTTTTTCATCTTTTCCTTTGAAATTTTAGGAATGTCTTTGAAGTGGGTGATCGGTAGGATTCTCGGACCCAGTCTTGACTTAACCAGTCAACGGCCTGTGGTCTTATTAGTGACAATAGCAGTGTCGACTCTGCTTCCCAAGCAGAACTAGACGAGAATACGAGCAGGCAAATCTTCAGTCAACCTTTGAGGTTGTTTGACAAACTTGATGTCTTTTAAAATTTCTTTCTTCATACGGGGGGAAATTGCACGTCCCACTCGTTTAAGTAGTTCACTCAATGAACAACCTTCTTTCGCGGCTCTCTGAAAGACTGAACTGACTGGGGTGATAGGAGTATGTTTCTTTCTCTCCACACCCCTGTCCATAAAGTGATGGTAATGCAGCATTAATTTTCTGAATACTCTCGTATCCATCGGTATCCATTAAAGGATGGAATCTACTTCCCCGCAGAAGTGGATATGTTTCGTATAATTCTAACTCATCCTGGTTAGGATCTTCCTCGATAGGTATTTCCTCAAGAGTCTGGGCTTTAGTGGCCCTCCGAACCCTCCTGCTACGATTTCTCCTTTGAGTTTAGGTTAGCGGTGAAACCTTTAAACTTGATCCAATTTCAAATACTGATTGCGGGACAACTAATCCCTCGGCCGTATCTTCAATGATCATTTCTTCTTCCCCCTTAACAGCAGTGGGGACAGCAGGCTTGGTAGGTGCCATGACGGCAATAGTCTTAGCTTTCTTGTAGGAAGGGAAGTCTTGAAGACAGTTCAGTTCAAATTCAGCAGATGACTCCTGAACTTCTGGAGCGGTGAATTTCAACACGACTAACAGAGCCTTCTTGAGGATAACCTCGAGGTCTTCAAATTTGACTTCGAACTTAATGGTGGGAGCAATGTTGCGGGCTTCATGGCTTGTCGGCAAGTTGCACGAAATGGTCAGTGTTGGGTAAGCCATTGCAGCAGCTTTAAAACAGAAATTTTTGGGGATAGTTATATGGCCAAAACCTTGTAATCTCTAATGCAAGCACTAAAAATTAATAGAGGTTGGTCTGTAGACCGGGTAAATTTTAATTTGCAGGGATTTTAAATTTTTTAGTAAAAGGTAATTTGAAAGTAGAAAATTTTAATTAATTTTGAAGCGCGCACAACACAACACAATTTGATTTAATTTGCAAAATAGCAAATTAGGTTTGGAAGGGAGGTGTGAAGTGTTTAGGACCCAGTAAGGGACCCATTTTGTAGCACACAATGCCTAGGTAGAACTAGTCCACCAACACACGTATTGGGGTCCGACCACACATGAAGATTTAAAGAGCACTTAATGACCTCCTAAACCCCTCTGTTCAAAGGTGATTGAACAGACAATCCTGAAGTCTAAAGAGTTGGTCGTACTTTCCTAAGATAGAAATGGGTACAATATGTCAACAGAACAAGTGTAATTTGGCCCAAGAGGGACATGGATACATTAGCAATCTATGAAGATAGTACTTTCCCGATTTAAATGGAAAGAGAAACTTTTCTCTAGCAGAGTTGACAGATGCTGTCATCATTATTTTGGTTTGGGGAGTCGCACGTAAGAAGCTGTTGGTCATCGGAATTGAAATCCCGTCACCCACTTCGGAAGGACGTTTTAATTTATATTTAGATTTAAGTTTAGAAAAATCTGAAATCAAACTGACCCCATATTTTTCATAGTTTAAATGAAAGAGTACTATACCTCAAATCCTGTATCTATCTTGAAGGATAAGCACAAGACTTGAGGATGAGGCTTGATAAAATAAACTAAGAAATATGTATCGTCTGTTTGGTGTGCGAAACCGATTTATTTGCCTATAATTTCCCCTATTTAATATGAAGAGCTAAATAGGGTTTATATTAAGCTAGGTTCTGAAAAGTTTCCATTAAGGGCAAGCCCATATAGTTAATTACATCTTAAATAACCAAAGCCACCTAAGAAAACATTCGATAAAAATCAAGAAATATTATCTTTAAGAATTTCAAAAGTATAGGACTGTTCAACGAGATCAGACAGATAAATATGAAATGAGATTGGCTCAAGTTTGGAACATTTTGTTTAAGGAATCAAAAGGAGGAAGAATTATGGGATGTCATAGATTCAAAGGAGAACCTCAGTGAATTCCCAAGCTATCCTATTGTTTGTCTTCAATTTTGTGGAGAAATGTTTAAGTGTTTCATCCCGCCAATTTTATTAATTTAGGACATACATTCATGTGAAATAATCACACAAATGGCCTGAAAGATGTGAGGGTTTAGGTCACGACGAGACAACCTCGGAATTCTAAGCAAGTTAGGGCTTATATTATACAACAGAGCTATACGAAGGTGTCGGAACTATTTTTGGTGTGGGGTTTGCCCGTAAGAAGCTGTCGGTCATCGGAATTGAAA
>JXCR01136985.1:5822-24193 GCA_002079205.1 Phalaenopsis hybrid cultivar
TACTTCAACACCCAAATGATAGGACCGAATTGAGGATTTTAGTCTGTCACTCTAAAATCTCCAATTCTACGCCCGATAATTTTATTTCCCTATTTATTTACACCCAACTTCCAAGGGCTTTGACCTCCTTGAATCTTGGATGTAATATTCACTTTTGTTGTAAAACTAAACATATTTTAACAAATTAATTGACCAGATTGAAAGTAAATTTAGATCGAAGTGAAAAGATCATCACAATTTCCTTAACATTTTCATGGCTTAACCAATTCAAATCACCATTTCACAAATCTCAAGACAAGGAGAAAGCATCAATTCAAATCACCATTTCACAAATCTCAAGACAAGGAGAAAGACAGAGAAAACTACTCAGATAATTCAAATCACCATTTCACAAATCTCAAGACAAGGAGAAAGACAGAGAAAACTACTCAGAACATGGGGAAAGCACAACACAACTTGGAATTCATATGTAAAATCAAAGCCATACAAACTATAACAAGTAATGGGAAAACACAACAAAACTCGGAATTCATATATAAAATCAAAGTCATACAAACTACAACAAGAAAAACACAACAAAATATGGAATTCATATATAAAAACAAAGTCATACAACTACAACAAGTAAATAACACTTATCTCTAAATTCTCCCCAAGAAAACTCCTCGAAGTTCCACTAAATCTCTTCTTTTCTTTACAACACACAAAATTCCTCGTCGAAGTGGCAAGGAGGAAGAAATCTCTCACTTTCCTTCCAGTTTTACAATCTCTCAAGGAATTCCTCACAATTAGACAGTCTAGTAAACTCTCTATACACTAATGGAACCTCTCTAACCTCCAGGTCCTCGAACTCCTCTTCCATTTTCGGTTGAAATCTTCTTTTAAAGTTGTGAATGAGTTTTCCCAAGAGTTTCCTAAACAACCCTCCAAAATTTGTCCTCATCCAATGCATTGTTGGACATAACCGCCGATCTCACCGTCGGCGACCTCGAGAGCGCCGTCGGCTGGCCTTTTAAGTGAATTAAATCTGGAGTCTCAGGAAAAGTTCGCTGTTGGTGCCGTTGGGCTCACCGTCGGCACCCTAGTTCAAATCTTCACATTTTGGTCCTTTTTGTTCCAAATTCGCTCTTTTTTGCATCTTTTTGTTCTAATGAATCTAATTCATCATTCCTATAACAAAACATCAAAAATACCTTTCTTTAAAGTGCAATATCATCAAAAATAGTGTAAAATAGGTAAATCTCAACATATTTTCCTTTGGTCAAAATTCCCCAAACTTAACTATTCATGTCCTCAAGTTATCAAAAATACCTTTCTTTAAAGTGCAATATCATTAAAAACAGTATAAAAGAGGTATGAAAACAACAAAAATACCTTTCTTTAAAGTGCAATATCATTAAAAACAGTATAAAAGAGGTATGAAAATCCATAAAAAATATCTTTCTTTAAAGTGCAATATCATTAAAAACAGTATAAAATAGGTATGAAAATCTTATATTTTCCTTTGGTCACTATGAACACTCGATCTATTACTCTAGGAGAGACCACTGGTGGATTGACACACCTTGCTCTTATTTACACACTTTGTGAGCAGGCATGAGTTGATTTCAGACCTAATGAGGAGAGGATTAAGCCTCAAAAACCCATTATGCCTGCCAACATCAAGACTTATGAGTCCCATGTTGATTGGAGATCTGGAAGACAGGTCAGGGATATTCCTTCTACTTCTAGAACCCCTAGTGAGCCTACTTCAAGTGACCACAGCAACAGGGAGTTGTTGGATCAAATGATGATACAACAGAGAGATATTTTGAGGATGGATTATATGATGCAGAATATAAAGACCAGAAATGCTCACACTGATGATCTGATTTGCCAGAAATTTGAGTATGATGCTACTTATGATGATGCTTTAGGGAGATACCTGAGGGGTGACCATACAATTCAATTCACTATTCACCCTACTTATACTCCATATCAACAGCAGAAGTTAGATGTCGATGATGAGGAAGATGATGACTGGTTATCTATTTTGTTTGTTTGTTTGTGTTGTATTGTGTGATTTTATTGTTTGTGTTGTGATGTTGTTTAGACTTTGTTTGTTATGTTATGTGTAACTGTAATGTGAAAAACTGTTTTGATTTTTAGAATTCAGTTTAGTTCAGTTGTTATTTTCATCACTTCGTTCTATTTTGTGATTAGCTCTTTCCAGCAAATTTTATATGTATTATGTGCAATTTAATGTTTTTAGCCTTGTAGTTTTCATTTTGACACCTGCAGTATTTTCAAAACTTATGTTCAAAAATCAGAATCTCCAACTGGTATAAAATTTTTTAATGTATTTAATGCTTTCTTTTACCCTTTATTTTTAAAGCTCTTCATGTAAAAATCTTTAAAAATTTAATTTTAGGGGGGGGGGGAGAAGAAGAAAAATCTTTTTTAGAATGAGAGAAAAAACTTAATTTTATTTATCCTCACTTAATTATATTTTCAAAATTTTAAATTTAATCTGATCATTGGTATTAAAGGTTAACTTTGAATAACTATATTTATGTGTCTAAATGTATAGTAAATTTAAGTAAAAATTTTCAATAATAAAAGTTAATTCTAGTGGCTAAGATATTTTGTAAAAGAGAATAAGACTATGTTTTTCTATTTTTAGTAAAGGAAATTTGTATTTTTGAAGTATTAAAAATCTTAAAAGATTCATGTAAAAAGAAAAGAATTAAACTTTATGAAATCTTTAAGTTAATATAAATTTGTTAAGTGAAGAAATGTAAAAATTTTTTAACTTTAAGAAGAAGATAGTGAAGTTCAAAATCATTAAAGGCTATCCAGATATAGTAATCCTGACTTATAAAAAAAAGAGAAGAATAGCAAGAAAGAAAAGAAAAAGGGGATTAAAAATGATCCTGAAAAGAAAAGAAAAGAAAAAAATATATATGGGGAGAAGCTTGAGGAGATGCCTAATTAAAAATTGGCTTCACTTGAATCAACTTAAAGAAAACGACTTGAACACATTTTCTAGACTTTTTATTTGAATGCTAACTTAATTATTAATAAAGTTTTATGAAGTTCTTTTTCATATAAATTTGCTAAGTGACTTTAATATAATAAATTGCAATTTTTCTTGAAAGAAATAGAGCATCTGAAACCTTAGACTTAATTATTGAATATCTTTACACCGTTAGTATTAACTAGAGTTGTTTTGAATTTTTCTTAAGTTATACTATTATATTTAGAAAACCAAAATATAAAAGTCTAAAAGTTAAGGTCTTTATCATAAGTCATATTTTTTTATGTAGTGAAAGAGTTACTTGAGGACAAGTAACATGTAAGTTTGGTGGATTTTGATACACTAAAAATATATGCATTTTTAGACCCACATTTTATACCTATTTTTGATGATATTGCACTTTAATGAAAGGTATTTTGATGTTTTCTTGTAGGTTGTTGATTTTTAGGGCTTAAAGAAAAAAAGAAAGCAAAAAGGATGAAATTTGGAGTCAAAATGACGTCTTTGAAGAAATGCTCAGCGCCGGCAGCGCCGAAGACGCAAAATCAATTAACATAGAGATTTTTTTACTCAGCGCCGACGGTGCCAAACCAGAGTCGACGACACCAAAGGCGGTGCAGACCCCGTTTCTAGAAGGTTTGACGTATTTGGACAACTTTTTGAAGAGTTTTTGGAGGCACCTCTTGGAGAACCGACCTTGGGCTCTATTTAGGGCCGAATTTTATCAGAAAATGGGCTCCTCTATGTTTTTCACTCCTCTACTTTCATTTTTTCACACCACATCATTCCATTCCACTTCCATATTGGAGTCAAGTAGTGATTTTATTTTCATAGCTTAGAGTTTTTGTGGTGTGATTTAGTGTGAAACTTTCTGTAAGTGTGTTAGAGAAGGAGAAAAGTTAGAGATATCTTCTTCCTGCATTTCTAAGGAAAGACTATAAATGATTTGCTTTAAGAAAGAGTTTTCAGATAAGTATTGTTTGTTTATCAGTGTTATATGAACTTTGTTTTATATATGAAATTTGTTTTTTTGTTATTTCTTTCTCATGAAGTCTGAGCAGTTCCCTCTATCTTTCTCTCTACTCTGTGATATGGTGAAATGAAGAGATAATATGAATGTGCGAATATTAAATTATAAAATAAATTGTGATGATTTTTCAACTCCGAACTTAATTTACTTTCGATCTCACCAATTGAATTGTTAAAATGTGTTGTGAAACATATGATCCGGGAAATGGAGTATGAATTCTACAACAGAGTAAGGATCACATTTGATTTAATGAACGAGAACATCATTTATGGAATTAAGTGCAAATAATAGGGAAATATTCTTTGTTGGGTGTAGAATGGGAGAACCTTTAGGGTGACAGACTAAAATCTTCAATTCAGTCTTAGTGTTCAAAAACTGACGCGAGAGCTAGCCTTCAGGTGAAGGGAAGTGGGAACTCTGGAGTGGGAGCCGATATTCTCTTAGCCTAACCACTGATTTAGGGACTAAACACTGAGATTAACCAATGATTTTTTTTGCACTGTATCACGGTAGAGAATTAAAATTGCTCCTATTTGGCACAATACATATTATGAACATTTATCTCATCTCATTTTACCATAGCTTGTTGTAGTGGGAAGGATGCTTTTCACATAAGCCTCTCCGTTACATAAACATAGTTAATAGATAAGTATTTATTATTTTAAATTTTGCATATTTGATTTGGTAATAGTTTAGAAATTTAATTTTGGTTACATCTCAACAATTGAAAGAACTCAAGAATAAGTATACTTGTATTTATCACAATACCACATTTAAACTTCTAAAAATTGGAAATCCAATACTGATTATGAATTATTTGCAAGGAGGAAGTCTCTTTCTATGTATTTTCTAGAATAACGATATTTCCTTTTACTTGCATTAGTAGAAATTTGAAAACTTAATTTTCATCATTACTTCTTTAGATATTTGTTGCAGTCTTAAGTAAAGTTTTATTAAAGTTAAAATTCCTAAATTTCAGTTTTTTTTCATTTGTGTTTCCTTGTGGGATCAATATTAGGGTTTTAATAGAAAATCCTATATTATTTGAAAAGATACACATACTTGCATAGTACCCCTAGTGAGACAACTATTTTCTTAAATTTTATCATATTACATTTGTTCTCACTAGCCGCTAAATATACTTTAGGTTAAGTTTTTGGCATATTAAGAAACATAAATATATGCGTAATTGCGGGTCAGGCCATTTTACTAATAATTTTTTGCCTAAACAAGTATCTCTAATACTTTGTTTTTGACTATTTTTCAATCCAAGAAACCATTTCTTGGTAATTCTAGTAATTGTATATTTTTAAAAATTCTATAGGCATCTTTGCCTTTTAAATTATAATTATAGATATCTAAACTATTTTTTATTACCCATTTATCGATTATTTCATTAATATTTTTGAAGCAATCAATATTTGAGTAGATACCGTGTTCATTAATGGGTTAAGGTGTGTGATTTTGGATATTTGTTCCTGATTGATTTGATCTTGGAGTGGGAATATGTTTAATACTTGATGGTAAATTATGTGCATAAGAACTAGTTTTGTGACTAGTGATCCCAACTTTCTATATAGATGTTTATTGCGATGTATGTGATTATATGCTTAATCTCCTTGATAAAGATTCCTACTTTGAAACAAAGCCAAAAACTTGATCCAAAGCAAAAGCTAGGAAAATTTTCTACTATGAAGCAAAAAAGAATACAATTATAATAACAATTAAATGTGGGATACTACACAAATGTACATATTGATATCAAGTAATATAAGACTTTTTTTATTTAGCCCAGAATATCAAACCCATAGGGAAAAGTTGACAATATGCACTGTACAAAACAAAAAAAAATTAGATAACAAAATTCTACTTAGAAAAATATTATTACTTAAGCCAAAGATGCTATAATAGGAATGAAATTTGATTTTTTTTTGTAATTCTTTAATAATTTAAATAAAATAAGCAACAATTTAACTTAACTAAATATTTGCAAGAAAAAAGAAATATAAATAAAATATCTTTTTCTTTATCATGAGTTAGTAACAAGTATAGAAATTTTGTTGTGGAAGCATTCTAATTGTGTTGTGCCAAATAGGAGCAATAATATTCCTTACTCTTACTAGAGATACTATAAAGAACATTGATTAATCTATAATTTGAATAATTTTGAAGACTAGTTAAGTAGGGAAGATACTGGCTCTCACTCTAGAGTTCCCTCTTCTCCCTCTATCTGGGGGCTAACATCTCGTATCAAAACCTAAAACTATAAATCAAATTGGGGGTTGTAGCCTGTCACTCTAAAGTCCTCTAATTATACACTCACGAAAGTTTATTTCCCTATTAATTTGCGCTCAACCACATGAAATACATTCTCATCCACAAAATTAAATATGATTATTACCATTTGGTGATTGATACAATACCTTCTCGGATTTTACATGTTCTCACAATAAGTATTAACATCTTAATTGGTCAAATCGAAAAGTAAATGAAGTACAAGGTTTCAAATCATCACAACTTCTTTCAACATTGAAGTCTAATAATTCATACAACTTCCTTTAAATACTTAATTACTTATCATTTTAAGGAAAAAGATAAATAAAACTACTCAGAATCCATGGAGAAAACACAACCACACTTGAGTTTAAAGGTAGAATTCATGCACACAAAAGAGAAATCCAAATTAAAACCAAATGCAGTCACAAAGATAAACACTTATCTCAAATTTTCTTTACGAAATGTCTTGAAGTTCCTTTGAATTCTCTTCCTTCACTCACAATACAAACTAAAACTCAAAATAAAAAGAAAAGTAGCCGACAGTGGCGACGACGGTTACTTGGATGGATGATGGCTGTTAGTTAGGATTTGCTAGCTCTCCCTCTATTGATGATCCAAGCCTTTTTCTGTAAAAATCCAAAAGGTTCCTTGGTGTCTCTTCAAAATGTGTCTCCATTCAATGAATCTTCTAGAAGTTGCCTCTTTTCAAAAGCCAATTGAATTAATTTTTCGTGTCCATGGGCTATTTTCTATATTTTTACCAAGGTTTACTTAAAAAAACTCTTCAAAAATTTATCTAAATTAAATGAATCATCAAATAACTACTTGTGGTGCTTAAGCGTGGGGTACCTGTCGCTTAGACGCGACTCTCTCTGTATAACTGGCGTGTAAGTGCCAGTCCTAAGTGCTTAGGTGCCTCAATTCATTTTTTTGCTCCTACTTCATTTTTACTCCAAATTTGACCCTTTTTCACTCCTTTTACCATTTTTCATCCATTTGATTGTACCTGCAAGAAAAACACACAAACAAATTTCATTAAAGCACAATATCTAAAAAATATGCATAAAAATGTGTATATAATTCTATATATTTTAGGTGTATCAAAATCCCTCAACGTAAAATGTTACTTATCCTTAAGTGAAGCTTCAATCTTTTAAAACTAAATAAGTAGATGATGTATATGAGTTTTTTTAGGAGTTTCTAAAATTTTGATGTAGAAATATAGTAGTCCAATTTAGAAAAAATAATTTGCAAATGAGACCAACTTAGAGTTTAGAAATTTTTAATGTTAATAAATATGAAAAATATGAGTTTATATCTAGTTCAAAAATATTTTAGATTCTCCAAATATAGACTTTATGCATTCTATAATCTCAAATGAAAAATTTTTATTAAGCATAATTTTACTTATCATATCATATCCTTAAGCTTAAGAGTTTCTCAATTCTTATATTTTAGAAAGATTAGATGTGGAACCAATTTTTGATTAGACATTGATCCTCAAGCTTCTCCTCGCATTTTCAAATTTTTTCTCTTTTTTTTTCTTTTTTTTCATTTTTTTTTGCTCTTTTTCAGGCAGGGATTACTATATCTAGATGGGTCTTTAAGGATTTTGAATTCCACTCTTCCTTTCTTAAAGTAAAATCCTGATATACATGTTTTACTTAAAAATATAATAATAGCTTTGAAAATTATTTTTAATAAAAAAAATTTAAGTTTTGAAAATAAAAGTCTAACTCTTCTATACTTCAAAAATAAAATTTGTCTTACTAAAGATAGTTATAATATACTTATCATTTTCCACACTAAAAATTTTTAACTTTAAGTTTGTCTTCATTACTATAAATTTTAACTAGATTCTCTTACTCATTTCTATATTCAAAATTTTACTTCCCTAATATAACTTCATATACATGATCATTTTTCTTCCAAATCAAAATCAAATTTATTTGTAATACTTTTGAGAACAAATAAATTTCAAGTTTTTAGAAAATTTTTCATCCCCCCAAACTTAAATTTTTAATAAAATAAAACATAACATAAATTTAAATATTGGCAGGAATGAAAACTAAAAATAACATGCTAACATGAATTTTTATATCCAAAATATGTAAGTACAAAAATTAAAAACTTGAATGAAAATTAAATTGATCAAATTTTAATTTACTTAATATATAGAAATTCATTGGACTTCTATACAGAGGAGTATAACATAAAAGAAAACAAACACACTAACAAACTTGCATAACAGGAACATAAAAAAATATCTGGTAGTAAATTGTAAATTTTAAACATGTAGCTTTTAAGTAACAAGTTAGTTATATTCTTAAACCTTCCTAAAATCCAGAATTAAGTTCAACACAGACTAACTAACTACAATAAACAACACAATTAATACAATTACTACCACAAAACATAATAACTACTCACAAAAACACAAATACATCACATTAAAGTCTGACAAAACAAAACATAATAAAAACTAACAGTCTCAACAAATACATCTCTAAACACAAAAACAAAGTACAAAATATCTGCACATCAACAGTTCACAACAATACATAAACTAAAAATCAAACTAAACTATAACTCCAGTCTAATCATCCTCATCCTCTACATCACTCTCATCAATATGCCAAGGAGTTGCAGGGTGATACACCTAAAATATATAGTATTTTTAGATGCATTTTTATACCTATTTTTGAGATATTGTGCTTTAATGGAAGGTATTTGTATGTTTTTTTTTTCAGATACAAGTAAAAATGTGAAAAATGCTTAATGGAGTGAAAAAGATCAAATTTGAAGAAAAAATGTGAAAATTGTGCTAAAGTGCATTGGCGCCTAAGTGTTAAGTGCCGGTTAAATAGAGAAGGCCGCGCCTAAGCACCAGAGGCCCCGCGCTTCAGTGATAGAGGCAGTTATTTTGCAGGTTTCTTCATTTGATCAAATTTTGAAGAGATATTTAAGGCACCTATTGGCTAAAACAGGTGGTTATGACCACTAGGAACGAAAATATTATTAAAAGACTTGTAAAAGGAGGCATTCCTTGGAGAATACATCAAATTTGGACACATTTTGAAGAGTTTTCAAGGCACCACTTGAGAATTTATGGAAAAAGGAAGTTGAGACACTTGAAGGGGGTGCTTGATGGGAGTGCTTGAAGAGGGAGAGAGTGCCGAGTCTTGAGAAGATATCAGGGAATCTTGCGGAGAGATTCAAGCACCACATAAATTTACTTTATCCTTTTTGTTTTTAGTTTATTTTGAGGGTGTTGTAAAAGAAAAAAGATTCAAAGGAACTTCAAGAGTCTGGTGTAGGATTTAAGATAAGTTTTTAGCTTCTATTTTGAACTACTTCTTATTTTAATTGAGATTTCTTATTGGTTTGACAATGATTTATACTTTTAAACTGAAGTGTGGTTTTATTTTATCCATGGATTCTGAGTAGTTTTCTTTAATTTTCTCCTTAAATTGCAAATAATTAAAAATATTTGATGAAAGTTGTGGAGAGTATTGATCTTTAATGTTGGAAGACGTTGTGATGATTTAAATCCATGAACTTCATTTACTTCTTGATTTGTCCTATCCAGATGTTAAAATTTTTTGTGAGAACATGTATGAACGGGGCTGGTATTGTCTCAGCCAATAGTTGGAAAGAATCACATGAGGTGATATGAGTGAGAATATAATTCATATGATTTAGTGCAAATAACTGGGGAAATAATCATTGAAGGGTGTAGAGTTAGAGGACTTTAAAGTGACAAGTTAAAGCCCCCAACTTGATTTATTGTTTTAGGTTCTAATACAAGATGTTAACCCCTAGGTAGAGAGCTAGTATCTTCCCTGCCTAGCCAGTCTTTAAAACTATTCAAACTTTAAATTAGACAATATTTTTTATAGCATCTCTAGTAAGGGTAAAAAATATAATTGATCCTATTTAGCACAACACAATTTGCATACTACCACAATAGAATTCCTATGCTTATTACTGATTCATGATAAGGAGAAAAATATTTTCAAATTTAGTGCTTTTCTTATACATAAACTCAAGTTATCTTTTTTAAATTGTTACAGTTTTGTCAAAATATCAAAAATACCAAAAAGATTTGAATTTTAATTACTGAAAATACATCTTTAGTTTAAATAATTGTCTTTATAAAATATAAAGTTTATTGTTCAATAGAGCATATTGCGTAATTTCCCTGTGAGTTCGATATTCAGGTCTTAATCAAAAGGTCCTATATTACTTGATAACGATATGTATACTTGCGTAGTATCCCAATATATATATATATATATATATATTAAAATTTTAAATTCTTATTTTCTTCAGGATTAAGTTTTGACTCTGTTGTAAAGTAAGGAAATATAAGTGAAAATATAATAAGAGCATTGTTATACTATTGCATATAAGCAGCTATCGGGGATCAAGTTTTTGGCGCCATTGCTGGGGATCAAGTTTTTTGCACCATTACCAGGTAAATTAATTGATATAAAAGCAAATTTATATTTTTAGAGAGTCTTATTTAAACTATAACAATTATTGTATTTTATTTTGTGTGTTTTATTTTATTTTTATTTTATGTTAGTGTATGTGTAGTTCAGGTTCTGAATGACTAGTGCCCTACGATTCTAAATTAGAGAGAACTATTAAAAAAATAAAAAAAATCAAAAAATTTAAAAAATATAAAAAATTGCGGTAGATGAACTTCATTGTAGTATTCAAAAATCTACTGTAGTAGCTAATTCATTTGAGTTTAAACCTACTATTGTCCAAATGGTATCAAATAATCAGTTTGGGGGATCACCAACTAAAGATCCAAATTTACATCTTGCACTATTATCCAAATGGTATCAAATAATCAGTTTGGGAGATCACCAACTGAAGATCCAAATTTACTTAGAATTGTGTGCTACATTTAAATACGATAGTGTATCAGATGATGCCATAAGACTTAGGTTATTTCCTTTCTCACTGAGGGATAACGCTAAGATGTGGTTGAATTCATTAGCACCTGGATTTATCAGAACTTGGGGTGATTTAGCGCAAAAAGTCCTTGCTAAATATTTTTTACCATAAAAAACTGCGAAGCTTAAAAATGATATTACATCTTTTAATCAGTTTGAAGGGGAATTTATTTATGAAGCATGAGAACAATTTAAATAACTTTTAAGAAAGTGTACACACCATGTTATACCAGATTGGTTAATAATTCAAACTTTTTATGATGGATTAGTTGGATCTCTTAGATCTATTATCGATGCCGCTGCTGGTGGTTCATTGATGTCAAAACCATTTCATGACGCTTATGCTTTAATTGAAGAAATGACTACCAATAATTTTTAATGGCCTTCTGAGAGGGTGAATCTAAAGAAAGTAGCCAATATTTATGAATTTGATGCATTTACAATGTTAGCAAATCAAGTTGCTGCAATTTCAAGGAAGTTTTATTAATTTGGAATAAATTTTTCTCAACCAATTTCTATGATTGAAGAGAATTCATTAGGCAAAATGGTAGTTTCTCAAACATCATTAGAAACTTTGAATGTCATAAATAATAATTAGAATAACCCATATTCAAATTATTATAACCCAGGTTGGAAGAACCATCCCAACTTTAATTGAAATAATACTACGGGTGGTAATCAAGGGAAATTGAAACAACCAAGGGAATAATGATTATAGATCTGCTTATCCTCCAGGTTTCAACAATAATACACAATTTAAAGAGAAGAAGTTATCTATAGAAGAAGTGATGTTACAAATGGGAAATCAGTTACAAAGTCAAGGAGCTACAATTAAAAATATTGAGAATCAAAACAAATCGCAAATTCATTAAGTAATAGATCCCAATGAACACTTCCTAGTAATACTGAAATAAATCCAAAAGACCAGAATAAAGAGCAAATAAAAGTCGTTCAACTTAGAAGTGGAAGAGAGTTGGAAGGTAGGATTCAAAAAGAAACTGAAGTTGAGAGAGAAGAAATTGAAGATTCAAAAGAGGACTCTCCAAAAGATTCTGAAAGTCCTATTTCTCCACTAAAAATTGACTTAGGAAAAGCACCACATCCATTTCCTCAGAGACCTCGTCAACAAAATTTGGATAAGCAATTTTCAAAATTTCTAGAAATTTTTAAGAAGCTTACCATTAATATTCCATTTGCTGAAGCTTTAGAACAATTGCAAGTTATGCAAAGTTTATGAAGGATATTCTCAATAGAAAAAGGAAGTTTGAAGATAATGAAACTGTTGCACTTACTGAGGAGTGCAGTGCTATAATTCAGAAGAAGCTTCCTAAAAAGCTTCAAGATCCTGGTAGCTTTACAATTCCATGTGCAATAAGAGACATACTTTATGGGAAAGTTTTATGTGATTTAGGTGAAAGCATTAACCTTATGCCATTATCAATATTTAAAAGATTGGGATTAGGAGAAATAAACCATACTACTGTAACTCTGCAGTTAGTAGATCATTTAATAACGTACCCTAAAAGAGTTATAGAAGATGTCATAGTGAAAGTGGATCAATTTATCTTTCCTGTTGATTTCATTATGCTAGATATGGAGGAATATAAGGAGATACCTATAATTTTGGAGAGACCTTTCCTAGTCACAAGAAGAGCAATGATAGGTGTGCAGAAAGGGGAATTAACAATGCGCCTCAATGATCAAACTGTTACTTTTAATATTTCAAGATCAATGAAGTATCCTGCAAAAGGTAAAGATGATGAATGTTATAGAATGGATGTTATAATATTTTGAGTGAATACGATTTTAAAACTAATTATGAAGAAAAACCTGAAGTACAAGATTTAGAGCACGAGCAAGAAGAGGAACTAGATCAATGTGAAGATCTTTTTAAGGAGGATTCAAACTATGTTCGAGAAAGTTTTGAAATTCTGGACATGATAAACAAAGATAAATCATTTTGTCCATCAATTGAAAAACCTCCAGAACTGGAGTTAAAGTTACTTCCTCATCATTTAAAATATGCCTTTTTAGGAGATTCCTCTACTTTACCAATTATAATTTCGTCGAAGTTAACGATGGAAGAAGAAGAAAGATTGATGAAAATCTTGAAAATTTTTAAGAAAACCTATGGATAGACAATAACTAATATTAAAGAATCAGTCCTTCAATTTGTATGCATAGAATTCATATGGAAGAGAACTGCAAACCCAAAGCTAATCCTCAAAGAAGATTGAATCCTGTTATGAAAGAAGTTGTTAAGAAAGAAATTTTAAAGTGGTTAGATGCTGAAATAATCTACCCTATTTCAGATAGTGCATGAGTTAGTCCAATTCACTGCGTTCCTAAGAAAGGAGGAGTAACTGTGATTGTGAATGAACATAATGAGTTAATACAACATAATGAGTTAATACCTACTAGACAAGTTACAGAGTGATGAATAGGTATTGATTATAGAAAATTAAATCTCGTCACTAGGAAAGATCATTTTCTATTACCCTTTCTAGATCAAATGCTAGATAGACTAGCTGGGCATAAATACTTTTATTTTCTGGATGGATATATTGGTTATCACCAAATACAAAAAATCCTGATGATAAAGAGAAAATAATTTTTACCAGTCCTTATGATATTTTTGCTTTTAGAAGAATGCCCTTTGGTTTATGTAACATGCTTCATTTCAAAGATGTATGATGATAATTTTTTGTAATTTAATTGACAAAGGGATTGAAGTATTTATGGATGATTTTTCAGTGTTTGGAACTTCATTTGACTCATTTTTAGAACATTTATCAAAAGTTCTTAAGCGCTGTGAAGAAACAGATTGAGTCCTTAATTGAGAAAAATATTAATTTATAGTAGGAGGAAGAGTTGTATTAGAACATAAAATATCAGAAAATAGTATGGAAGTAGATCCTGCTAAAATTCAAGTGATCACTAATTTACCTTGAATGTAAGAGAAATTGGGAGTTGTTTAGGACATGATGGATTCTACATGCGATATATTAATGACATTTCAAAGATTGTTAAGTCTTTATGTCATTTACTAGAGAAAGATGTAATTTTCAATTTTGATGAGGAATGCCTAAAAGCTTTTAAGTTATTAAAGGAAAAATTAGTCACTGCACCAATTATAGTTTCACCAGATTGGGGAAACCTTTTGAATTGATGTGTGATGAGATATGATAAAATTTTTAAAGTAATTTACTATGTTAGTAAAACTCTTAATGAAAACTATACAACAACTGAAAAAGAGTTATTAGCAATAGTATATGCCTTTGATAAATTTCAATCATATTTAATTGGAACTCATTGTGTAGTGCATACAGATCATTTTGCTATTAAGTACTTAATGAAAAAGAAGGATGTTAAACCTATACTTATACGTTGGATTCTTTTTTTGTAAGAATTTAATTTTGAAATAGTAGAACGAAAGGGGATTGAAAATTAAATTGCTTAGCATTTTTCCTGGCTTGAATTAGAAAACCACTCTGTTTTGAAAAGAAATTAATGAACATTTTCCAGATTAAAAATTGTTCAATATTAATTAGTGGTGTGTTCCGTGGTATGCTGACATTGTAAAATTTCTTGTTGGTGATATTATACCCCATGGAATGACATACCAATAGAAGAGAAAATTTATTTATGAAGCTAAGACTTATTTTTGGGATGACCCATTTTTATATAAACAAGGAAATGATCTAATTTTTCGAAGATGTGTACCTTTAGAGAAAACTTATGAAATTATCCAAAAATATCATAATTCTGATTTTGGGGGACATTTTGGTGTTGACAAAATAACATACAAAATTTTACAATATGGATTATATTGGCCTACTATTTTTAGAGATGTTAATGAATGTATCAAAACTTGTGATAAGTGTTAACGAGTAGGCAATATTTCTAGAAGAAATGAGAAGCCCATCAATTATATGCTAGAAGTTGAAATATTTTATATTTGGGGATTAGATTTCATGGGACCATTTATACCATCTTTTGGAAATTTTTATATACTGTTAGTAGTGGACTATGTATCCAAATGGATAGAAGTTGTTGCTTTACCTCGATGTGATGCAAAAATTTATATATTCTATTAGCAGTGGACTATGTATCCAAATGGATAGAAGCTGTTGCTTTACCTCGATGTGATGCTCAAAGTGTTGCAAAATTTTTAAAAATGAACATTTTTTGTAGATTTGGGATGCTGAGAGTTATCATAACTGATGGGAGAAGTCATTTTAGAAAAGTCATAATGGAGAAGTTATTAAAGAAATATCATATAAATTATAGAATTGCTACTGCTTTTCATCCTCATACAAGTGGTTTGACTGAATTATCCAATCAGAAAATTAAAAGAATTATGGAAAAATCTGTGAATCTAACAAAAATGGATTGGTCAGTCAAACTTACCTATGCTTTGTGGGCTTATAGGACTGCATATAGAACTCCTATAGGAATGTCTCCATATAGGCTAATATTTGGGAAAGCGTTTGTGGGCTTATAGGACTGCATACAGAACTCCTATAGGAATGTCCTCATATAGGCTAATATTTGGGATGTGAACTTATAGAACTGCATATAGTACTCCTATAGGAATGTCCCCATATAGGCTAATATTTGAGAAAGGTTGTCACTTACCAGTTGAACTTGAGCATAAAGCATATTGGGTAATTAAATAGGTCAATTATAATTTGAAAGATGCTGGTAAGAAAAGATTATTATAATTAAATGAGCTTGAAGGGATAAGGAATGAATCTTATGAAAGTGCTAAGATTTTTAAAGAAAAGATGAAGCAGTGACATGATCAAAGGATTCTTAGTAAAAATTTTTAGCCAGGGCAACAAGTTTTGCTATATAATGCAAGGTTAAGATTATTTCCAGCCAAACTTAAGTCCAGGTGGATGGACCCATTTGTTGTGTTAAAATTTTATTCTTATGAAGCTGTGGATATTAAAGATCCTAAGACTGATAAAGTGTTTAAAGTGAATGGTCATAGATTGAAACCTTATTTTGTAGGGGATCAGCATAAATTTAATAAAGGAATGGTGTTGAGTTAACCAAAATAAGCACTGGTTACGTCAGGCTGATGACATAAAATCAAGCGCTTTGAGAGAGGCAACCCATAATTATGAGTATGTTTTTGCTTTGATTGTTGTTTGTGTGTGATTAATAAAATTGGGTAGTATTTTTGAGATTATTATGTGTTAGAATTGATTTTAAGACTTTATTTAGTAACCTAGACAGTTAGAAGACGTTTAGTTGACTGGTGCAAAAATGTGCATTGGCGCTTAAGCACGATAGTTAAAAAAATATGTGCTAAATTAAGATTATAGAAGGTTTAACAGCCATTTGGTTTGTAAAAATGTTCAAAGGCAGTTCCAAGACGTGCCTAGAAGTTATTAGAGGGATTTATGCCTATAAATAAGAGGGTTTTAGGAAGGAATTTCACCCCAGATCATTTTCAGCCTTAAATTCTATAAGAGAGTGAGATTTTGAGAAGATGTCTTCATGGAAGATGGATTTGAAGAAGAAGGAAGACACCATAAGGAAGAGATTCGTTTGTCAAAGTTCATAAGAGATGTATAATGGTTTCTTAGCCATTGGTATCAAAGGAATATCAGAAAAGATCAACAAAATTGAGACTACCATGACTTTACTTAAGACCAAGATAATTGAGATTCATGCACATCTTGAGCCTATTGGATGGCAATTAAAATTGCAATTTAGCCATACAAGTTATATAGAGGAAGCGTATAAGGAGATGTTTCTTAAGCAGAAATGGATTGAAGAAGATAGTATCGGAGCTCGTCCCCACCGTCCGTTTTTTCAACTTTATATTCTGATTGCCCCAGAAGAGACTAATGAAAGACCAAAGTTCGTCCCATCAAATGAAGAATAAAATTAAGTTTTATGTCAGAGTTTATTTGTTAGGAGTTGTTGTGTTTATGCGTTAGTGTTTAAGTCTTGGTTTTAGTGTTTATGCTTTTATGTGTTTAATTAAGAATGTTTGTTAAGTGTTTGTGCTTAAAAATTTTCTCATCTGAGACTATTTGGAGTGAGAATTAAGTGTTATATGTACTTGTAATTGTTTGTAAATGAAAATATACGTTTGTTTGTGTGAAAATTAGTGTTATTTTTAGCCTCGAATTGAATATAGTTATATAGAGAATTTTAAGAGAGAGGAGAGTTAAAGGAGATGAAAATAGTCATTGAAGTGTTACGAGACCATTTAGGGGTGGTATAATTAGGCAAATAATGCATTTTACTTCAATTTAAAAATCTCAAAAAATCATGCACTGGCGCCTAAGCGCCACATCTCGTGCTTAAGCGCCACATCTCGCGCTTAAGCGCGAGGTAACTGATCCCTGGATACCTAATGCTTATGCACAGTATAACAAAAGTTCTGATGGTATTTTTCACTTATGTTTCCTTATTTTGCAATAAAACCAAAAATTTGATTATGAAGAAAAATAAGAAATTAAATTTTTAATTTATATATATTTATATTGGGATACTACGCAAATATACATATCATTATGACTTTTTAATTAAGACCTGAATATCGAACCCACAGGAAAAATTATGCAATATGCACTTTTTAGAAAGTTTTTATATTTTTAAAAGATAATTACTTAAACTAAAAACAATTTTTGTAGGAATTTTATAATTAAAATATTTTTGATATTTTTGATATTTTAACGAAACAGTAACAACTAAAAAGATAACTAAATTTTTTGTAGAAGAAAAGTATTTAATATGAAAATATCTTTTTTCTTATCATGAATCAGTAATAAGTATAGGAATTCTGTTGTGGAAGTATGTAAATTGTGTTGTGCCAAATAAGAGCAATAATATTTTTTACCCTTACTATAGATGCTATAAAAAACATTAGCTAATTTAAAGTTTGAATAGTTCTAAAGACCGGCTAGAGATGGAAGATACTAGCTCTCACTCTAGAGTTCCCTCGATTCCCTCCACCTTGGGGCTAACATCCCCGTATCAGAACCTAAAACAATAAACCAAGTTGGGGGCTTTAACCCGTCACTTTAAAGTCCTCTAACTCTACACCCATCAATGAATA